>NQLW01000061.1:536382-582927 GCA_002312845.1 Kalanchoe fedtschenkoi | reverse complement strand
TGATCCTAAAAAAATCCTCCAATGCAGAAGCTTCAGACAATGTGATCTTTTTTCTAAGGTTACTTAAAAAAAATTTCACTACATTATTTATATATAAATTGCTCCCCTAGAATTTAGAATTTTTTCTCACAATAATAATGACCTTTACATCAACTCACATTTCTTCATTAATATATTTTTGGAAAAAAATTCAAAAGGGGCTCCGAACTATAGCGTCATACCTAATTGTAGTCCAAACTATCGCATTTTCAAATAAGGTGTTCCGTTAAATTTTGGACGAAATTTCTAACTCCATTAAACCAACATAAGTGTCGTTTACCCTTTAAATATCAGTTAAATAAAAATAAAATAAACAATATGGACCCACCATTGAAAAACCATCCATCTTCATCTCCTACAGAGTCTTAAACAGGGTTGTCTATTCCTATGACCCTTTACACGATCGACCATTTGATGACCCTTTAAATAGTAATTTCTTCGAGCATGAAAATCGAATGGTCGTTTTCAACGTCAACCGAATCATCGAGAAGCTTCGAGGACAAAATGACTACAGAGGCAACATCCAGGGTTGAAGGCGGCCTCCAATTTATCCACACACAGCATGTGACTGAGCGTGAGCATGACGGACAATGCGGCGGCTGTGGCGAAAATGACTTTAGGAGATCGTTTACACAATAAGGTTTAACAAGAATATCGACGATCCAGAATGCACCAACGTGTACACTCTTCGAGACGGTCGTGTCAGCACTGTTAACAACTTCAGCCTCTCTGTCCTCAGCTAGCTCGATCGATCTTAATGCTGAACATGGCGTCATATACCTGGTAGACCAATTGACTCGGCCATCAATGGCTCCGCATGAGCATAATGCTCACCATGACCACCATCACTCGCACGATAATAATGAAGAAATTGTTGTTTTTTCATGGGTCAGAGCGGATGGGAAGGTTT
This sequence comes from Kalanchoe fedtschenkoi, assembly GCA_002312845.1. Lineage (NCBI taxonomy): Eukaryota > Viridiplantae > Streptophyta > Magnoliopsida > Saxifragales > Crassulaceae > Kalanchoe > Kalanchoe fedtschenkoi. The sequence continues at coordinate 581,978 of NQLW01000061.1, read as the reverse complement.
ACCACAGACCCAAAGGAGTCGGCGGAGGATGAGGCGTCTCAACTGAGTGACCTTGTCACGACCATCGTCCCCAACCTTGTCACGGCCTTGAGGAGGTCAGGGCGGAGTCGTGGCTAGAGGAGCGGTCCGGCTTTCAATCAGCCAACCAAAGCTTCAATCTTTGATCTCATCCTTTCCCCACTGCTCCCTCTACTCTGATTCCTTCCCCCTCCTCATAACCCATCCCTCGTCCCTCCATCAATCCTGCAATAGATCGGATGGTTCACCTCCTCTTAGCCGTCAATTTGTTGAAAAATCCGTTTTGACCAGAGTGGTGGAGGTTGATTGTGACTCTAGGGGTTCTTGAAAGCCTCATCGCTACTGAGAAATAATTGAAATCATGTCTAATTCTTTAGATTTGAGCATGTCGATCTGGAAGGGTGAGTTGTCGACGGCTTATAGATTAAAGGTGGAGTAGGTAGGGATGAAGAAGAGATTAGGTGGGCCACAATTATCTTTTTATTTTCTTAACGTCTGGGTCATTAATGGTGTGTGAAGACAATTAACAGAGTTAAAATGTCCATTAAAAATTAATCTGTTTGTACCTAATTTGGTAATGATGGTAGTTCGGACCACAATTAAGTAAAAAGTGATAGTTTGGAGCCTCTTTTAGGATTTTTCTATATATTTTTACACAAAAATCATATATACCGTGACAAAAGATTCATATAGAAGGGAATGTCCATATATTTGAGGCACGATAGGTGGCAAGGTTTCTAGTAAATTTATGACATTGATTATGATGAAACAAATTCTCCCATCACAATGCTTAAAATTATTTGAAGTATCCTATCCATAGTTACATACTTTTTATTACAAAATCTGGCAGATGGATGTAAAAGTAATTTTTCTTAATGCAAACCTGCAAGAGAATTTGTTCATGGCACAACTTGAAGATTTTACTCCTTCTGATGGAGATAGAAAAATATGCAAGCTTTAGCTATCAATTTATGGACTGAAGTAAGCATCTCAGACTTAGAATCTTTAATTTAATGAGGCAATCAAATAATTTTATTTCCATAAAAAAATGAGGAAGAACGTATTTATAAAAGTGTTAGCGGAAGCGTCATAGTGTTTATAGTTTTGTACGTGGATGACATGTTGCTGACAGGTAATGATATTCCTTTGCTTCAATCAGTGAAGTTTTTATTAGGAAAATGTTTCTTAATGAAGAACTTGGAGAAGCAATTTAGATCTTGAGAATTAAAATCTTTAGAGATAGATCTAAAAGACTTATATGATTAAGTCAAAGCTCTTTTATTGACAATGTTTTTTATTATGTTTAACCTATAAGACTCCAAAAAAGATAATTTCCTATATCGCATGGTATTACATCTCAATAAAATTAAGTGTCTTTCAGCATAAGATGAGGGAGATGGGATGAGTAGAATTCATTATGCTTTGGCGTCGTCTTGATGTGGCTTACACCTTAAGCGCGCATGACGAGTAGATACTAGTGAGATCCCGTTGAAGCTCATAAGATTGCAGTAACGAATATTCTTAAGTACGTGAGAAGGAAAAGGAATAAAGAAATGTTTCTTATAAATGGAGGTGCGTAGAAGCTCATTGTAAGTGGTTACACTGATACTAGTTTCCAAACCGATAAAGAATAATTTCATACCACAATCTGAATTCATTTTCTATTTAAATTATGGAGCGATCCGCTAGAAAATTTCCAACCAAGACATAGTGGTTGATTCTACAATGGAGGCTGAGTACATTGCTGTTTCAGATGCAACAAAGGAAGTTATGTGGATCCGAAAATTCATCATAGAACTAGAAGTAGTCCCTATCATTATTGATCTGGTAGACCTATATTGTGACAACAATGGAATGATGGCACAAGCTAATGAGCCTAAAGATCATAAAAAATCTAGGCATATACTTAGAAGATTTCACCTCATATGATAGATTATTTCTAGAGGTGATAACAAAATATGCAAAGTGTCAACTGATCTTAACATTATTGATCTGTTGATAAAGCTCCTTAGTCATGCTAAACATGACATGCATATTGTAGCCTTAGGCATTAGACACATGTTTGACTACTGTTAGTTTGAGCGAGAGCTATTATGTTTACTATTACTTTGATGTGATATTTGATAAATATTACACTTTCATTCCGTAAATGACAAAATTATTTAAGATCATCAAGTATGTAACTTGATTGTGGGATTCTAATTTTATGAACAATGTTGTTCTAAATGAGTCTCTAGTCAATTATTATTGTTTTGGTAAATGCAATAATTTTAAGATTAGCTTATCTATTGATTAAAAATTAGAGTTTAATATGCTTCTTGTTTATAAAATAATGTGTTTTTTATGATTATGTGGCGAGAAAGAGAAAAAATGCAAATTAGAAATGAAAGAAAGAAGATTATGCACCCATTTTCGGGTTTTTTAGCTACTTCTCTCCAGATTCCATCCATCTTAATAAAATGGTCGTAGATGACCTAAAAGGCCGGAAATATACCGGAAAGGTCATCTTGTTTCATGCTACTTTGTGAGGACTTTTAGTCAAAATTATATTTTTTGTGAGTAGAAGCCATGAAAAAATAGAAAAAAATTGAAACGGTTGAAAATGAGCCGGAAATATGACAATATTTACCGTACTTTCTTGAATAATTTCGGTCAAATATTTTTTACTTATTATTTTTATTTTAAAACATAGATAATGGCTGGAAAATTGCTAGAAAACCTTTAGTGAGTTTCCGGCCATCAATTATTTTTCAGAAAATAGCAATTTTTTATTGTAAATTGATCGAGAGGACCCTTTTTAGTTCCACCTTTTCATTAAATTGTCTTTCAACCTTCTCTACTTTAGCAATAAAAGCATGCTAAAGAAGGCATGCCGGATGGGTGTTAAGCCATCAGGAAAACAAACACATATGCAAACAGGTAAAGATACATGATGAAACTATAAAACAAAAGATACATGTTGGCTTAGAGATGCTACTATCCGAGGCTCGACCTGCCAAAAAATAAAGGTAAGCATGCAAAACATAAATTACAATGAAGTTGCATCAGAGATTGGAAAAGAGAGAGAGCCTATCTCGAAGTTGAGGATGACAGGATGAATGATGATGGAGTAACAGTGGTATTTAAATAGATACAAAGATTAAATGAACATAAGTTGGATATGATAATTTGGTTAGATTTTATGAAAGTGATATATATCATGAAAAATTAAAAAATAATTAAATTAAATAAAAATTAGACAATTAATGAGGAAATGACATGTATAATGTTAGAGCTCAAAACACACTGAAAAATAAATAAAAATATGAGCATAATAGTTTGGATAGATTTCTTAATTTTATATTGCAATAAGGATTCAATAAAAAAATGGCACCAACTAAAATAAAGGAAAATCATATATGAAGAACACCTTATATTCGTTAGGTAAAGGATCGAGCCAATTTATATAGTTTTACTAGTTTTCTTTTTTCATTTTAGAGGTTTTAGGGTTCTAGCTATTAAATAAATAGCAAAACCAATATTAGATCAATACAATATTATTTGATATATGATTGTAATACGGAAGCGATGACTCAAAATCATCTTACAAACATTTTAAATCAACCAAATATATTGATAATGAGAATTGAAACATAATTGAGAAAAATATGAGACTTACTTGGATCCATAAGAATGTCCTGAATGATCCTATGTGTTTTCTTTCTTTGACTCTATATCTTTGTAGCTTGCTCCTTAATGATATATGAGAATTTCTCTAATGGGTGTTCTTGTGTTTCTCTAAGTGTGTAGTTTAGGATCCATAAAAGAGTATATATAGTGTATGTGTTGTCTCTTGTAATTCGCATAGGCTCTTAACCTTCACTCTCTTAATATGGTCACTTTAATTGTGCAATAACATTAGTACTTTGATTTCTCATATATCATTGAGCTTGATGCTCCTAATATGAGTATTTTAATTGTACAAAGATCATAGACCCTTAAGCTTCTTAATAAATACTTGACCATTAAACTTTTTAACTTTAATAGGATAATAAAGATGGATTTTCACCTAATAATTCCAACTATAATATCACACTAATCATTATATCATGTGTAAACTTTAATTGGAATTATAAAATAATAAGTGCATGAATCAAAATTAGATTTTAATTCAAATATTAGCATGTTAGGATATTAAGATTATACGATTTTAGAGTTTTAAAAAAAATTTAGGGTTTTGTGGCTTTAGGATTTTCTAGGGGTTTCAACCCTTATGGTTTAGGGTTTTTGGATTTTAAGGTTTAGATTTTTTTGGTTTTTTAGGTTTTTTTTTGTATGTAGAAATATGCTACAAACATCTTAAAACTTTAAAATGAAAAAAATAGTAAAATTATGTTATTTTACCTATTGCTTATCTAATTTATATAAAATATCATCTTTTATATTCGACAATCCATAAAATATATTAACAACTGAATAAATAAATACACTAGATTTGTCCACTCGCCAAAATCCCCAATGCTTCCAACACACGTATCCGATATACGAAAAACATGTGCGGGAAAGCGTGGCCATGCATCGCGAATGGGGTCGACATTTCAATTTACAATGCAAGCCAGAGTGAGTCCACCTGTTGGATCTTCACCACTTCTCCCTCCGTTCTAATTTAAGATTAATTTGAATAAATTATGAAAATATTAATGTTAGTGGTTGAACAAAGATAGATAGTTAATTTTAAAAAAAAAATTCGTGCAAATAGTAAAATTATTAGATTATTATTGATGAAGAATAATTTTTTTTATTAATTACGATAATGAAATAATTAATATTTATGTTTTAAAATAATTATTGATATTAAATATGTATTAAAAATTATTTAATAATAAATAAAATAAATAAATAAATTCATTTAAGTAACAAATAAAAAAAATAGAGAGTACATAGCTTGCTTCGTATTCTCTTCTGCCCTCAACCACAACCAACTTTTTTTTAAATTTAAAATTAAATGACTTTGTCACTATGAAAGGACAGGAAGCTTCCAGACTATTCCTACATCATTGTAATGCAATGTGTTTTTATTAATTTAAATTTTATCAATATCCACATTCAAATCTCATCATGTTGACACACTGTTATAACATGACATGTACATAATGATTTGAGGCTGTGAACTACAAATATATGCATGAATATATAAAATGCATACATATTACCTGACAATTATCAATGATTTAATTTAATTTTGGATAAAGCGAATCTGATGTATATAGTGGTACAGCATAAACATTTTATTCATTATTTTTTAAAAAAAAAACTAAACAAAATTTTGGTTTTTTCTTTGAGGAAAAAAAGTCACATAAATTTATTAAGCATTAAATAACACAATTGGAAAATTTTAGAGTTGTGGTGAGTGGTGGTTTCATTGTGTAATACATATAAATACAATTTAAATATAATATAAATTTATTTAAATGATTCAGTTTTGATATATTTTTAATATTTGTATTCTCATTTCGTTATCATCATCTAAAATAGATTACAATTCATCTAAAATTAATAAAATATATATATATAATATATTTATATATTAGATTAGAATGTATTTTGAGCTCAACTACACAGGATATGAAATTTTATTTTAAAATTTTTAATACTTAATGTTTTTGTTCACAATCCACCGCTAAATACGGCACAATTTATCAAACAACATTAAATTATTTTTTTATAGACTTGAGGGAAAATTTTAACAAATTGAGTAAAGTAACCCCTAAAAACCCCCTGGTTCAGTTATTCTTTTTTTAAATCTATTAGAATAAATAATAAAAATGTCAAACAAAAAAGGATTTAGATTCAAATACAATCAAATAAAAAATACGTAATTTTAAATTGCAACCGTCAACTTATTTTTAATTTATATTACACATTAATCAATTCAATAAAAGTAGTATAAACCCAGTCATAAACGAAAAAGTTTAAGTAAAATGAAATTTTTGAATATATACAGATCATCCCGTGAAATGTAAAACCGTCAATAAAAATATTCATAATTTTTTTTTTTTGACATTTTAACACGTATACAGTACATAATTAAGAATGTTTAACTACGTTCGGTGGCGAAGACTAAATTGAATTGAATAAATCATCAGCAACATCTTCATCAATTCAATTCAACTTGTTTCTTCATCAGCTTACCTTCCAACATCTACTGATCTGAACCAAACCCTAACCCCAGCACGTCCCAAATTGCGTCACCGCATGGGGCGTAAACCGGCCACCTCGCTCGCCCCCGGCTTCCGGTTTCACCCTACCGATGAGGAACTCGTCAGATACTACCTCAGACGCAAGATTTGCGGGAAGGGGTTTCGCTTCGATGCGATTGCCGCCACCGACGTGTACAAATCTGAGCCCTGGGAACTTCCAGGTTTTTTAATCCTCTTTCATTTCCCTCCTGATTTAGGGTTTTTATTATTATATTGGAATATTGACTTTGAATTTCCGATGCATGTGAGTAGGATCGTGTAAGAGTTTGGGATTTGCTTAGGTTTCGATCACTGTTTATGTCACTGTAATCGCCGATTCATGTACTCGGCGGATGTACTGAGTTCTGTGTGTATTATTGAGTTGGGTTTTTAGTTTTTACAAGGGAAGCGTTTGATCCTGCGGCATGCTGATAAATGTTGTTGATATTTAATTTTTGTCTCTTGAAGATAATTGCTGCTTTTGCCCCCTTTGTTATTACTCATGTATTTTTCAACTTGGTCCTTGGGGTCTGTTGTCTTGTCTGTTTGTGATGGTTGTGTTGGAATATAGGTAAGTCAAAGTTGAAGAGTAGGGATCTGGAGTGGTACTTCTTTAGTATGTTGGATAGGAAGTACGGCAATGGGTCCAAGACGAATAGGGCAACTGAGAATGGCTACTGGAAAACGACTGGCAAGGACAGACCTGTTTTACACAAGGCAAAGACCGTGGGCATGAAGAAAACTTTGGTCTATCACCGTGGTCGGGCACCGCATGGTGCTAGATCCAACTGGGTAATGCACGAATATAGACTTATTGATGAGGATTTAGAGAAAGCTGGCGTGTTGCAGGTAAGTGATTGATAGGGAAAAAGTCTTTGCCATTGAGTCTCAATATCAGTCAGCAACATTATTATGTGTCTATTTCTAAGATTTGAACTAAATTGACTTTGCTTGGTTCATATCGTGGCATTCGAAGGATGCATTTGTGCTTTGTAGAATATTTCAGAAGAGTGGTTCTGGGCCTAAGAATGGCGAGCAGTATGGGGCCCCATTTGAGGAGGAGGAATGGGATGACGATGAGGTAGCAACTGTCCCTGGTGAGCAGCTAACAAACGAAGTGGTTGTTTTCGACAATCCGTACCCTGAAGTTGGTGATGTTAACACTGATGCAGATGAACTTGTGCAGGTTTGTCACTGTTTATTATAATATTCAAGCTCGTATATAATATAATGGGTAAAAATTGATTCATCTCTTAGAATCGTAGTCTATTTGATTGCCTACATTAATCGTGGAAAATCACGTAACCCCAAAACAAAAATACATGGTTTTTCATCATAAATATTACCTTTAGTATTTGCCTTTGTGGTTAGTATTATATTATGACTTTAGGTGATGTACTTGGAGATTATCATTATAAGTTTTTTTGTTTCATATATCAGTTGAGCCACATCTCTGATCTTTAACGTGTTACTTCACGTACGCTATTAAAAAAACAAAAACTAGATTTGTCAGTTGGCTTAATGTGGTTACTTGAGACTAGCAAGGCGTAGGAGGTGGATCTGAACTAAGTATGTTTATTTGATGTATTCCATCGTGATGCATGCCACCTAATTGTACACTTGCTTGTATTTTTATGTACTGGCTACTTCTTCTTCACAAATGCCATGTAGTTATACATTTCATGGACTTTTATCAATAGTACAGTTGCAGTAAAACCTTACATGCTTAATTCAAAACACTTCTTGAAATCATGACCTTAATGGATGTTGTTATTGGTAATCATGGTGTTATGTTAATTCCAAACTATTTCCACATTTTAAGCAGTTCTCCCGCACATTGGCATTAAACATATGATTCTTAAGGGGCTGATTTTGTCCATTCTTTATGCAGAACAATTATGATATATCTCCTTCTGCTCCTCCTCCCTTCGACTATTGTGATGATAGTGGCAGTTATCTGTTTGATGATCAAAAGCCTTTCATTGGTACACGCGAAAATTATGAATCAAACTTAGTGGATGGGGAATCATGTTTTGATGTGCTTAATTTCCCTGAGCCTTGTGAAGGGGAGGTGAAACAAGTGAAGGTGGAACATTTAGTTGATTCTGGTGAAAATCCTTTGGATGCGAGCTACCTCCTTGACGAACATTATTTAAATGCCAACCAGGAACCAGTACTCAACGAAGGCTTGTTTTTAGAGACTGATGATCTTATAAATCAAATGGAACCCGGTCCTTCTGATTTCGATATGCTTGACGAGTATCTGAAGTATTTTGATTCAGCTGATTCTAACTCAACTTATGTTCTTCCTGAAAATGGTGCATTGCCACAAACTGAGAGCCAAGTTGTGGCTACCAAATCACTTCTCACCCCAGAGGTAATCTTTTATTTGCAAACATTTATCAAATTGCGTTCTATACTTGTGGATTGACCGATCGCCGGTGTCGATCTTTGTAGCAGGTAGACAAAGAAATTGAGTATTTGGCCTTGAAAAGCCAACAGCTCCCTGATGCTCAAGGAAGTGATGTTGCGTCCTCTTCCAGCCAATGCCCTGAAGACACTAAATTCAACTCAGGTAGGCCACTGAGATGACGTCTTTCTTGAATACAAATTAAACTACTGTACTTTTGATATAAAGTTGCCTGATCCTATTTCTCAATCTTTTCTACCATTCATGATCATGTTTTTTTGTGTGTGTGCAGATTATAAGCACCAGTTTGTCAACATGTTGGGAAAAAAACCATCTCCCTACTCATTCTCCACCAAAGATGCATCACTCAGGCTGGCTTCATCCTCGCACTCTTCAAGTTCGATCCATGTTACTGCAGGAATGGTCCAAATAAGAAATACGGATGCATTTGGAAACAGGCTGTCATGGACATTTAACAAGAATGGAAATATTGAAGTCGTGTTGTCTCTGGCTTTGCCCCAAACAGATGGGAACAGCACCAGTGTTGACATGCTTGCAAACATGTTATCAGGCAAGGCATCTTCTGCAATGGCCAGGGTGTGGTTCTATCTCATAGTTTTCTGGGTTTTTATTATCTCCATTAGTTTCAAAATAGCCAGCCTTGTATCCACCAAGCAAGGGTAGCTGTTGTTGACAGCGGCCTTCAGCTTGCTTGGGTTGTGGACTGATGGGTGTTTTTTCAGTAATAATCTCCTGAAAACCCTGTTTCTTAGATTTAGAAGACTGGGATAGTCTCACAGAAAAAGAACATTTCGTTCTGAGTTTTATCTTTATTTGTTACACTTGTGCTGCAGTGGTCATTTGTCTTGCTGTATGACCGTGCATCTGCTCATTTCTCTTATTTTCACACCAGTGATACTGACGCATGTAACCATAGCAATTTAACAAATCAAATCTAGGTTATAAACTGATTATACTGGCTGAGTGTGTCAATGCTGCATGTACAGTAAAGATAGATTTTTTAAATTTAGTTATAAGGCTCAATTAGTTCTTTCTCCACATAGTTATCAATCTCCCAATGGTAGGCTTGTCGATTGAGTGTCAAGAAACGCTGCAGTCTGCTCTTCTCTCAACGCATATGGTTTGACTCATTTCGAAAAAAAATACTAGTGTGCACTTGTATCATGACACAATTGCGACCTGCCTGAGCAATTGGGAGCCAAAAGGAGATGGGAAAAGAGTTCTTCTGCTAGTTACACTTCTCCCGGGAGCATAGCGTCCTCTGGTAAATCACAAATAGGAATGCTCTGAACAGCAAAAGAAAGTAGAATAGCATTCATCAATGTTTGGTCTAAATCTTTATTTGCACATTACATTAAGTATAGCAAGTACCAGAAGTCGAAAGTGCCATATATTCATAGCCAATATCTTAATTCTTCTAATTAATAGGGTGTTGGTCTAGTGGTTGGAGTGTTTTCTAACAAGTCTACCTCATAGGTTCAAGCTCCGGTGGAGGTTGCACCATATGAACATGAATATATTAAAGGTATGTGTGAGTCTGCCTCCACTATCAAAGTAGAGGGGTGAGTGTACTATAGTCACACACACAGAAATCTTACCTCTCCTATCAGTTGACACTAGTACAGTTTATACTTACAACGACACTTGTAGACAACAAGTGCAGTCTAAAGTCTTAATATAATAGATGACGATTATGATGTTTAACCGTCGTTGCAAAATTATACTTTAGACGACGATTATGAGATGTAAGCGTCGTCTAATTAATATAAAAGCGTTTATAAATCATAAACATCATTTAATGTACACATTCAACAGTTTATTTTGCGTTTAATCAACAGTTTTCTACACATTCAACAACCACTCATTTCTAAGGCCTTCTGTCTTCCCCTCCATGCTTCCAAGTACGACACCTCAAATCCATATTTATTTTGCGTCATGTTCTTTACAAGCAAAGGAGAAATCCTTATGTGTTATTATATGAACTCCTTAATCTCCCAACCAATGAAATCTTTGTTCAGGTGAACATTATCACCGGGAATGATATCCACCCCACGTGTATGCGGCCTAGACTAGAGTACAAACATAACTGAGTTATTCTCTTAACAGCTCTGAAATGTCATTTACAGTTGACTTCATTCTAACCATCAAGCTTACACTCCAAATTCACCATGCAAGGCTCAGACTTATGAACCATGTACTCCATCTGGTTTCGGATTGAATAAACTCGAACAGTATGTACCACCGCTTCTTTTGAGCAAAGTGTTGGCCTTTGTAGAGTTCACCTTTCAAATGCGACGTATCAAAATTCATATACTCATCATGATCAGTCAACCAATCGGGTTGATTTTCAAAGTAATCATAGTCGTAAAATAAGGGTGTGTCTGCACTTAAAACAACGTCTATATCATTCAAATAGTTGCCTCGTTCATAATCTATTGTTTGTTCCTTGCTGCGCGACCCCTTTCCTATTTCAACATTCATTGATCCTCTCAGGATATCACCATCATCACCATCTCCTAGGTTATCATATCTATTAAGTTCATGTTCGAAAAATAATTCTCTAATAAGGTTCTCGGCTTCTTCATTCTCTTCGTCTAATATTTCATATTGTTCATCATTATACTCATCGACAATTTCCTTATTGGTAGTTTCTAACATCGACATTACACCACCCTCAAACTCACACCTTGAGTGCGACATTGCTATTCAATGTAACAATCCAACGAGATGTTTTACCAGTCACCAAAATTTTGAGATACCAAATTGACGTAAATCATTTGTGAGAATTCAGGATCACATTCATTTAAACAATTCAGTACTTAACGAATCCTAATCAATTCACAACCACACCTATCTTAACCAATCCTAAAATCAAATACTATTACCTAAAATCTAAAATTAAGCACAAGTGAGCGGGTGGAATTACCAACAAAGGATTAAGACACGGGCGAGAGAATCATCGACAGAGATCAGAATCAGAACTAGGGCTGGGCAATGGGGCAGCGACGATCGGCTAGGAAGGATGAGTGATATAATTTAGGGTTGGCGTTGAGTGAGATGATGGAGTTGTGGATCCATTTCTGGGAATTAAGTTCGGCAAACTTTGCTGTTTCAAACAACGGATTTCGGTAGAACTTCGTTGTTGACAGGCAAAACAAAGTTCGTGGTTTGATAGAAACGAAGTTTAAGTGAAACTTTGTGGTTCTGTACAACAAAGTTTTTTTAAATAAACTTTATTGTTTGATAGGATGAAAATAAACTTAATTTTCTTTATTTAGTATAATGACGATGTCAAATAAGCTGAAGACAAGGCATTTCAGAGCCATTTGTAATATTCGTTGTTCAGAATTTCGTTGTATGAAAGAACGAAGATGTAAAAGTATGATATATTTGATAACAAACCAATAAATGAGGTAGAAAAAATAGATAACAAAATAAGTATGACAGATTTGAAATTTTTTCATTTCGCCCCATCATATACATAATTACAGATACGGTAACTGGAGCCTTAATTTGCCTGCACAAACATTGCCACACACATCATCGACAGCACAATAGTTACAGCAGTCTGATCCGCCGACGACTTGCTGAAAAGTGAAGGTAAATGCGTAGCAGATAGTGAGAACATCTTTAACGGAGGTTCATGGGAAAGGTTTATGTTAGAATATAAAGCTAACCTCGCATGAAGCTTCGTTGTGGATCATCATGTATGCTCATTTGACATGATACCGCTTCACGCAGATGATGTGTTCCATGGAAACTATACGACGTTTCTAACCTGAAAACACCGTATAAGGTATAGAGTTTATACGGCGTTTTCATATTAGAAACGTCGTATATGTTATTGCTGAATGTTTTTACGGCGTTTTAAGTTATAAACGCCGTATATGCATTTAGTGTTTTTTAAATGATTTGGGTTGGGCTTATACGGCTTTTTTCATATAATAAACACTGTATATTTAAACATTTAAATCTAACTATATACTATATAATTAGATTTAAATGTTTAAATATTTTATAGCAGTTGTAGTTTACGTTAAAAAATAACTGTTGAAATTCAACGTCCAAAAAAAATTTTTACCGTTACAGTGAGTTTAATAAAATAAAAAATTATTAAAATAACTGTTAAAAAATATTTTATCGTTAATTTTATGGTTTTTATTTTATTCAAGTTTGGAGTGTACAACATTTAATACAATATTATTATTGTTTGGTGAAAATTTCTAATTTTTTATTTTTTATAAATCTCAAAAAATAATACAAACAAATATTCACAATATAGTAAAAAATTTAATAAATTGAAAGTTAATTTAATATGAAAAAATATAAAAAATATAGTATGATATGTGAGTCCCATGCGCAGAATTATATAAAAATTTATTACTATAAATGAAAAATCTATAAAATTGAGATTTGTGAAAAGACATGACACAAATAATAAGCCGCATGACACAATACTTTTCAGGTTGGGTTAAAGATGCCCTCAAACACAGACATGTCCCTTCCTCCCATTATCGTCGTCTTCCCAGATTTTTACCCTCACCAGCCTGAAGCCTCATCCAATCTTAATACTATCTTCAATAGATTCGTTCTTTAAACTTGAACTAATCATTTTTCAAGGCGCAAGATAGAGCAAAGTGAGATTGTGTGCGTAGCTTATTCACGTGCGCCGGCTCGTCCGCATCGCTCGGAGCTCTCTCCTCTCCTCTTCCTCTTCCGATCTCTCTGCGTCATCTCAGTCTACTGTCAGTCGCGGCGCTGCTCAAGTACTGGAAGGAACTTGAAACTTGAGAGAGTGGAGGTTGTGGGTTAATGGCGCTCGCTTCGTCGTCTTCCACACATCTCAATCTCGGCTCATTTACTTCCCCAAATGCCAGAAAAGGGAACCCACTTGGGCATATTAGTGATCCGTTCAAGACCCAGCTCATTGTCTGTGCGAGCTCGACGGTTCCCAAGGCTCGATTTGTGGCCAGAAGAGTGGAGTCGGTTACTGTTAAGCAGCTGGAGAGACCTTTGAGTATGTCTTTCTTGGTTTAGTTTGTATTTTTCCTGGTTGGGTTGCTTTTCGTTTTGTTAGCACGCTTTTTGGTTGTACTTGCAGTGGAATACATGAGCCTGCCCGCCAGTCAGTACTCGGTGTTGGATGGTGAGAGGATTGAGAGAGTTGATGACAACACTTTCAGGTGTTATGTGTACACCTTCAAGTTCTTTGCTTTTGAAATTTGTCCGGTTTTGTTGGTTCGGGTGGAGGAGCAGACCAATGGGTGTTGTATCAAGCTATTATCTTGCAAGGTCTGTTCACATTATAGCATATGATCCAGGAACTTTTGATGTGCTTGGTTTTGATCCAATTCTGTTGTTTATGGGTGCAAGAACAGCTACGAGGATCACCCATTGTGGTGGCACAGAATGACAAGTTTGAAGGTCAGCAACTTCCTCATATACTTATTTCACAACTTGGCTATGTCATAGCTTCACTCGAAGTTTAATCTTCTGCTATTAACTTCACAAAATTTTACAAAATCGGGAAACAATGAAATTGGGTGCTTGTTTATTGTACTCGCAATTTGAAGCTTGTCTTTTGGCATATGGTGATGATGCCAGCTTTATATTGCTCTATGGACTTGCATGTTTTCAAACAATGCTGAATTATCACAATGTGAATCAACAGTAAGTGTTTTCATTATGAGCCATGTGAATCTCATCTGTGGTGGATCCAGGAATATAATTTAGTGGGGTCAAGAAATAGTGAAGATATTCAAATTTGGGGTACGAAAAAGAAATTTGCTATTGCATATTGAGCTTTGAGCTTAACCCACATGTGTTACAAGAATTCCTGTCTATATTTTTAATTTATTTTGATGAATTAGAGGTTGTATTTGTTTGTATTGACATGTTTTGGTTGGATTTAAAGCATAAAAATTAAAATTTGAGTTGGATTTAGGAGTCTAAAATCAAAATTTGTGCTAAATTAAGAATATAAAATTAAATTGTTTTCTTTTTTACTATAACTAAAAGTATTTTTAGTTAGATTTGGGGAAAGGGTTATTCAAGTGTCCCCCAACGACACCGCCACCAATCAAAAATATCGATTATACTAAAATGTTGTTGAACTTTTGTTCACTTGGACGGTTGGACCTGAATTAAAACAAGTCAACTTACATATTGGACTAAATATTCAACTTTTCAAAATTTTAAAGGACAATTTAAAAGAACTGATTATAAATTATTATTTAGTAGGGGTCATAACCTAACTTATCAAACCTTTAGTATCAAAATCAAAATTTCAGCGGGTCCGTTGACCCCCTAAATTGAACGTGGATCCGCCACAGAATGTCATAATGTGAAAATTTTAACGCATGTTACTATGTTACAGCCATTAATATATCATACTAGATCATTTTTCTTTTCAGTGTAAGTGTAAATTTGTTCAGTCTGAGTCATGTTTTGTCTAAGCATTTGGTTAGGACCTTGACATTCATTTAGTACTGGTACTGGTGTGCAGCTTCAATGGTGAATCAAATTTCATGCAGCAGCATACCTGGCAACCTTAGGGAGCAAAAGCTTACCTCAGACACAGTTATTGAGGTAATGATTGGAATTTGCTTGCTCAATGTTATGACTACTATGTATTCTTCTACGTCAATATGCAACTTATATCGTGGTGGTTTGTGTTCTTTATTGGATACAGGTCAACATTGACATCCCATTTGCTTTTAGAGCGATTCCAGTGGAAGCCATAGAATCTACTGGCACCCAAGTCCTTGATCAAATCTTGAAGCTTATGTTACCACGGTTCATGGCACAGGTTTAAGTTAATTTGGGATGACTTGTGTTAAATTATGTGTCAATGTGTTTAATTTACTTCTTCTGCAACTTTTGCTACTTTTCCGAAGTCTAGATCTCACTCAGATTTTTTCTGCAAATCTTCCTGAAATGACAACATTCTGACCGCTGTCACTCTTATACTGTGCCTATTGCTTTAAAAAGGTTTTAGTAATGAATAATGCTAGTGAACCTGAACCAGGTGAACATGAGTTTATCTGAGGATAACATGGGTCCTATTTTTGAACATAAATTATTTATTAGCCCCTTTTGTTCGAATATTAACAAATATTACCCTGTATTAAGTGAAAAATAACCAACCAAATTGTGACACCTATTCTTGTGCTAACACGAGCTCGGTTTCTAATGCCCTGCTCGTCAATAATAGTGGCAAAAAAAAGTGCATTTAAAACCAAAAGAGGAGAAGGCAAGGGAAATGATAATAAGAAAGTGCATTGCTATTATGAAGATATCATATGTTGCTTCATAAACTTCACCAATAAGATGTCATGACGAATAATTGTTTGATAACTGTTGAACCGCATAGTTCAATGCAGGTATCGACGAGCATGTAACTTCTAGTTGAACTAGAAAGCATTTCAATGTCCTTGTTTATAGCAGGATTTTAATAACGTAAAACCAAAACCGAAATGTTAGTTTCACATTTTAGTTAAGCAAAGACAATTAGTTCTTGTTAAAACACGCTCTCATGGTCCGTATACTTAAACGAACCCTGAATTCTCTGTATGTTCAACGTGTAGTCTCGTTTGAAGTACTGCTGTTATTCCTGGAAAAACTCGCTCTTGCAAAATTTATATTTTATAAGACACAAGTTAATTTTTCAGTTTCTTTCAGTGGCATCCCAAATTTGCATTTCTTGTGATTGTCTCAAATGTTCATATTTCCCCAGCTAGTGAAGGACTATCAAGCGTGGGCTTCAGGGGACACCTCAAGACAACCTCTGGGGACAGGAAAGATTTAGAATTCGCACATATTTCTGATACTTTGGTTATTTAGTCCACCTTTTCAATCGGTTTTTTACATATTGCCTGTACTCACTCATCTGTTGTGTACACTAGTGATCAGTAAGATTGTCGCACTCAAACTTAATTATTAGCTTCTTGAATATGAAATTACACATGTTTTATATCATGTTGTTTTTCCTGAATTCATGTATACTGTGAGTGAATTTTTCACATAGACTATTTATACTCTGGAACTGCAAGACTGCAGCGCAGCTGTGGTCCTACTACCATGCAGATAGATTGTGTGGGGTAGATGTTTGATTTGTTTATTATGAATTTGGTATCTGCTGGGGAAGGCAATTAACATGAGATGCAAGGAATTTGTTGAGGGTTAGGCGGCTGGAATAGAGCGAAACTCTATTATTAACTCTGAGGTTGGTCTCCTACTTGTTGGATTCATTCTTTCTGGTTTCTGGCATAAAATAAATATGGGCAAGTTCACTACATATACTCCCTTCGTGCAGACATATCAGGGCGATCATTCGATTCCGTAAGACCAGAGCTGCAGATAACTGACGGTAAAAGGACACTGAAGGAATGGCTGGAGGTGCAATTCTGTCCAAGTCGACATTGGATCAGTACCAGGAGCAAAACAACAACTGCAACAATCAAAAACCGGGTATTGAACAGATGCTTGTTTCATCGAATGTGTCTGTGAAATGTGAGCCAGCAGCTGAAAGTGAGATAGTGCGAAGGCCCCGTGGCAGGCCTGCTGGTTCCAAGAATAAGCCCAAGCCTCCCATCATCATTACTCGCGACAGTGCCAATGCTCTCCGTGCCCAAATGGTGGAAGTGAGCTCAGGCTGCGACGTCTGCGAGAGCCTTACCAGTTTTGCAAAAAGGAAGCAGAGGGGGCTGTGTGTTCTCAGCGCCAATGGATGCGTGACAAATGTAACGCTGCGGCAACCAGCCTCGTCCGGTGCCATAATGACCCTCCATGGTCGGTTTGAGATCCTTTCGCTCCTGGGGTCTGTCCTCCCACCTCCTGCCCCGCCGGGCATCACAGGGTTGACAGTGTACCTAGTGGGAGCACAGGGCCAGGTGGTGGGAGGCGGTGTGGTTGGCGCCCTCATTGCATCAGGACCCGTAGTAATCATGTCAGCCACATTCATGAATGCCACCTTTGATCGTCTGCCTCTGGACGAAGAAGATGAAGAAATAGTTGCAGCAATGCATCAGCACCAGCAGCAGAATCAGCAGTTCCGCAACAACAACAACAACCCCCGCAATCACCACCGCCACCTTGATGTTTCAGAACTGTACGGTGTGCCGCCGCTGAACCTCCTAAGCAACGGGGGTGGCGGCCCCATGGCTCCTGAGATATACTCCTGGGCAACTCCGGTGAACTCCGTCAAAAAACTGGCCTAAAAACCACTAAAAACCTATCACATGACACCGTCTTCTTCAGCGTTATGAGTATCAGTAACTAGCATAAGGATACATGAGAAGCCCATAACATATTACCAAGGTATACCACCAAATAGCATGAAATGTCATGTAGCAGATTTCATGTGACAAGTACAATGTTTTGTGTCTGTTGTCCGTCGTTGTCTTGCTGGGCCTCCTGATGTTTTTTTCGTTATCTTTTGGGAACTCGTGTCACTCTGAATCAGAGGATCCAATGTGTGTCACAAGACCACCTTATTCAATCATTTTATAATTAAAAAAAGAAGAAGAGAACATTGTAACTGGCAGTGACGGTGAGAAGATTCTAGTTTGATGGAAATGGAACATGATGGGAACATGCAACTTGCTTTTCATTAAATTTTGTAACATGTATTGAAGTTGTGTTTGGTTTGGAGTCAGTGAGGAGAAAAAAAAAAGAAGGAAAATGAGATGCGTAAAATACGTCTTATTTTTTTTTCTTATTTGATTAGAAATGATAGGATTCTCATGCCAAGCAAAAAAAAAAGCAAAAAAAAAAAAACCAGATATAGTTTTGATTTTTAACAACTAATCATCATCCGTCATGTGTTTTTCCCAAATTGAATGGTTTTATCAAAACCAAAAGCATTCTTTTTACCCCAAAACTATCTTATACTGCACCAAAACCATCTTATTTTGTTTGGCAGTAAATCTGCTTAGTATTATGAGATTAAAATCCAGATGAAAAGTTGTGAAAAAATATTAAAACATTTTGTGATTTAAAATAAATTTCTTCCTATTTTCTATTTAATCTCCCACATATTTTTCTTTTCATTTTTTTTAAATTTTTCTTAAACCAAACACAGCCTAAAGGTAACATGTTGAGTAGATCTGTAGGTTTAGTGTTGCCCTTTAATTAAATACTCATTAAGAATCATGCTAGTATGCTACTACTAACACAAATAAGTATTCTCACTGGCAATCTAATCGAAAGTGAATTATATAGATTTATTTTTTTATCGGTTAGAGATGAAAAATTGTGAAAAAATATTAAAACATTTTTTGATTTAAAATAAAATTTCTTTCTATTTTCTGTCTAATATCTCAATGAATCCTTCTTATTTTCTCATAAATTTTTATTTCCTTCCAATTCTCCTAAACCAAACACAGCTTAAAGGTAAAATGCAGAGTAGATGTGTATGTTTAGTGTTAGCCTTTAATTAAAGGGATAAAATCTAAAACGGACTCTGAACTATCATCACTTACCTAATTACGGTCTGAACTATCACGATTTCCAAAAAGGGTACGATGAGAAAAAAATGAAATGATTTTCTAAAATAAAATTTACCATTACATTTCTAAACTAATATTATTATAAAATTTAGATTTGTGTGAGAATATTACGTCATTTGGTTATCAAAATAAATAATATCATTTTGCGCTCATAAAAAAAACAACGTCTTTTTATACTAAATCATTAATAGTTCTCAACAAATTTAATAAGATAAATTATATTTAAATGTTCAAATAAACTAATTTTAAGCATCATCCAAAATTAGTTTATTTTTTTTTCATCGCACTTTTTTTTGAAAATTGTGATAGTTCGGATTGTAATTCGGTAAGCAGTGGTAGTTCATGACCCATTTTGGGGGTTTTCCCTTAATTAAATGCTCCATCTGTTCTCTTTTACATGTCACTTAACCGATTTTTTTGTATAATTTTACTTATCACTTAACACTTTTCAATGTGTATTTAATATCCAAAACTAACTTAAAAAGTTAAATATTAACGAATAATCAATAAAAAACAATTCTACACCAGTAATAATCTATCAATTTAACATTTTACACAAAATTTTAAAAATATATATTAAATCCTTACATATTAAATTCGTCCAACCAATAGCAGTAAACATCACTTTAGTTTAATTAATTTAATATTAAATGACATGTATATTAAGACAGAATGAGTAGTCAGTTAAGAATCATGACAAGTAATGAGATCCTATTAGTAAATATCAACACAACCAATCAGTAAAACAAAATTGAAACATTAGCCAAACCGAGCCTAATTACCTTCTATTTACATCAAGCCCCGGTGTATCTATATATAATATAGATGGGTAGTAATATTTTGAGACAAAACTGTGATACAAGCGTAAGGGCATCCACATGGAAATAAATTTTAAAATTGATATATGTCATGCAAAGTTAATATTGTCATAAATTTATTTTTATAATTTTTTCATCCACATTGAAACATATCTTTCAAATCTCTATGCATGCGACCGATATGTCATATTATATATTTTTTCTATTTTTTCATATAACATTAAATACAAATTTTTTAAATATTTGATTATTTATAATTATTAATTCATATTATAGTACAACAGTCATAACTCAAATTAAATATTTGAGGATAACATTAGACACGTGGAAAGTTCGGTCCATTTAATTAAAAAACCTTAATATATATTATACGATGCTTCTAACTAAAGTCTCTCAATATAATAGACGTCACTTTTCAGAAAGCATTGTCTACAGTTTTGTTACACAATGATCGGTGTTTTAAATTAAGAAACGCCGTCTATTGTCTTTCTTGAATCATTTTGTGCAGTTGAAGTGCTCTGTTGTCAAAAAATAAAAAAACTATCCTTACATTAAAACAAAATGCTTCAAAATCTGACACAAAACTCGTTACGAAGCTTTAATTGGATGCTCGAGTCTATACCGGAAAAAAAAAAGGATCATGGTAGTTTTTGAGCATGATCTGCATCGGATCCCAAGTGCATTTGACCTTATGATAGTAGTTTAGTATTAAAGTCAGAGGTTGAAAGTGTGGTATGGAAGTGGGAATTCTATAATGTGATGGGTATCCTAAGTTAAGTTTTGATCCATCCATCCATCCATCTAACAGTAAACACAAGGAAGAGGCAAGTGCTAGTGCTAGTGCTAGTGCTATTGTATGCCTCTTGGAAATTTGAGCCCATAGATAAGCTTAAGCAGCCTAACCAGATAGAGATAGGGTCACCAATCCCTTTCTAGATAATGGCACTCTTTTGTTCAATAACCTCAATCACGGTCCCACTCCACTTTATGATAAATAAATTCAAAATATGCCTGCCCACTTAATTCAAATTTCCATGTCTTATTATCAATTCCCTCTCAAATTTCTTCTTCTTCTTCTTCTTCAATGTGATTAAAACTTGTCAAATTCATATCAAACTCAATTCCCCCACGGCTCCCCCACCCACAAACCCTAATCTCAATCTCGGGCTCGAACCCAAAACTTTAAAATTGTTGATCTCTCAAATCTATTGGAAGCCAACAATAATGCACATGAGCCCAATTGATGATTTGGATTGCCACAAAAATGTAATAGAAAATGATAGAGCTACAACAGTTGTAGTAGTATTCAGGGCGCATCTAGTTGGATGCAATAATTGTAACACACATCAATCAATCCAATTCCATAACTTAAATACATATTAAAAACAAGGTAAAACTGGATTTTATTTTGTGTATCATCCATCAGATTTGAGATCGGGGAGGAAATCGTCTGCCAGCGAATTTCTCGCCGGACCTGCAGCCGTGGAAGACGGAGAGAGTGGAGATGATTTGGGAGATACTATGTATACATACATACTCAGACACAATTTCTCGGCGGTAGAGGAGACGAAGATGATGATGATGAAGAGGAAGAGTCGGCAGCTGCGGCGGAACTAGCAGAAGCCACGACCTTTCTTTTAGCTGGTCCGGCTGAGATCCTCTCGAAGCTCGATCTGAAAAATTCATCCACTTCCTGGCGCCGATCGGCCTCAAAGAACTCGAACTCCGGCATCAGCTTCCGCTTGCACGACAGCACGGCTCGCCTAGCCGGCTTCTTCGGGGCCGGCGGGCAGGTTAGGGTTTTCGGAATCTTGTTGGCGTCCGATTTGGGCGTGTGGCATGATTTATTACTCCCGTCGCTGCTCTTCAGGCAACAATTCTCACCGCTCTCGCCTACGCCGCCTAATTTCTCTTTCCGACCGCGTTTGCTGACGATGATGTTGCCGTCGGCGTTCTCCTTCCCGGCCGCCGCTTGTTGAAGCTTGGAGGTCGTGGATCGGAGCTTCGGCAGGACCTGCAAGTGCGTGGACATGGTGATGGCTTCGACCTTCTAGAAACCGTAAAGGAGGAAGCTGGAGACGAAGATGAAGATAGAGAGAGAGAGAGACACAGATTAGATAGATGCGTCCAGTGCTCGCACTGCAGGAGGGTTACAAGGTGTAGTAAAGTAATTGGTTCCTGTCCTGATGAGACGATGCCAAGTCCTTCCACTTTCCTAAATTACATATCAGCCCCTCGGTTTATTGTCATAGGTATGAGCTACACGACAAAATAGCGGGTGCTGTAATTACACGATTTAGGTTTAATTAATCTCTCACATCTTAGATTAATGAGTTAATAATCAATGTATTAGTATATTTTAGGTATGATGATTACAATATTAACTGACAATCTTCTTCTTACCTAAACGCTAGTGTTCGGGCCCGTATAGCCGTGATTTCTAGCTTGGCCCACTTAATTAATGCAAAATGGGCCTCACGCTAATCTTTCGTTTCGTAATCTTTTTGTAGGTCACTAAAAAGCTACCTTTGTCTCTGATTGCAGACTCGCCGGCTAACCGGTGACGAATTGGCCTCTGATCGGTCGCTTCAGAGTTCAGACTGTGAGTGTTCTTTTTCATTTTCTACTTTTACTTATTCATGTTGAGATGATATGTAGTCATTTTTGGGTGAACTACAGTTAATTCAGCCATTGAAAAATAAAATAAAAACAAAAATATAATTCATCTATGTTGCATAGAAATTCTGAGAGGGTGACAAACCCTTATCCATACCCGTTTCTAGAATAGAAATTCTAAAAATTTAAAGAATCTTCTCCTATAACTTTAGAGTCTTAAAATAATTAATTGTATGTTTGAAAAATCTTAAAAATTTATTTTGTTAGATGTTTGTATATAAGAAATATAATATTTCTATCTCATTTTGCTCATAACAACTAATTATTTGTAAATTTTTCATATAACAAGTGAGAATAACTGATTTTCAAGAAATTTATCATCGTTTTTGTGCCGTACCCGTTTCCTAATAATTCTAAAACTCACATTTTCCATATTTGTACCATTACTCATTTACATACCCGTCCCATATCCGCGGAACATACTAACCCATGTATGATTTCCACTCAAAACTTTCTCTGAAAGATTTATTTACTTTTTTGGAAAGTGGTCTGCTAAAGTTGGTGGAGCGCTCCGCTCTCAACAACAGCAGTGTCATTGTTTTCACTTCCAACTTATGTGAATAGCTGGAATGATTTCTATTGAATGTGTTGTGTGTGAGAGCCTGTGAGACAGTGAACTGGAGTTGAGTTTCGACACGTGCTTGTTGGCTGGATTTGATACGAGTAGTTGTCACTCGGCCCTTGGGACATTTAATTATCAGTCTTCGAGATGTCTCTTTGTTTGCTTACAATTATTGTTGGTTTTTGCATGTCGTGTTCATGAACATATCGTCAACCCAGAATGATATTCATATGTTGGGGGTGGAACATATATACATGTATATGGTTTGATGTTGGCCTACCATTACTTGGGAGGATTTGTCTGCAAGACAATTTATCACAGAAGTACGAATGTAATAATCCAGTTAAGGGTGTGCCAGCTTGTCATTTGGAACCTTTTGAGGGGACTACGCGCATAAAATCGGGTAACTAGCTGTCAAGGGTCTTTTTGAATTCGGTGGTTATGGTAACCAGTTTTATGCAGCTTGCTTCTAAGTCGTATGAAACATTTACGACTTTATGCACCCCTGATTCAGTTTAAATCGGGATTGAGTTGTTTTTGTACAAGCATTACCCGAGCTCAGCCGTTGCGCCTCGACTCAAAATCTTAGCTTCATCAGCTACTTTACCTGGGGTCAACTTCATGGGTAATAATTTACGATTGGCATTGCATTGAGAGGGTCTCATAACTGACAGGCCATCCATATTAAAGATGAGTTAGGTGTTTGGTTGCAGAGCCTTGAACTTAATGCCCTGTCGAGCTTTGTATCTCATATACAATACGTACTGTGCATATTTAGCATCATCTGTGTCTGTGTAGGACAGAGCCAGCTTACTGTAACTTCCAAGTAATGAGAGGTGTTCAAGGCGGTAATGAACAAGCTGTACCACTGCCAATTGTTTCAACCTATTTGCATATCTGACTGGCAGTAAGGGTGTTGCTGCTACTAATTTTTGCTTCTTTAATCCATTCAGGCAGATTGTACTGCTACCGCACCAGTCATTATTAAGATAGTGCTGCAGCAGTACACAGAAGTGAACCTTGTGTCATTATTAAGGGGTTTAAATTAGTTCTCTTCCAGTGCTCTGTGTTATGGAGATGAACTAGTAGTTAACTCAGCTACCAGGGCCCCAACCTCGTGATATAATAATGTAATTTTGTACAGCCATTCGCTATCTTTCTGTTTCATCTTTTCATGTCTGCGTCGCATCTGGAATGTAATCTGATGTGTGTTGTCTTTGAATGTATAGGTGAGTCACATAAGGCCCTACTGCTTCCTTATGACTTCATTATGAATATGAACTATGCAGAGATGCCACAAACTTACTTTTATCCTTGAGGTCTTTTGCAATATGATGAAATAAATCTTAAAGAGAAATAGTATCTTCCCTTATATGGTAGAGGGAAAACTACAAAATGTACGTACTATCGTCCATTTAAAAATTACGGTAATAACTATTTGACTTTAAAATTCACGGTTATTATGTGTTGTGGGGTTTAATTATAATTTTAAAAATCTCAATCACACCCAAAAACTATTTATTCCATTTAAACAACCTCCTCCCCAATCAATTTGGAAATGAGAAAGTACAAAGTGAAGATGTTTACTATCATCCATTTAATAATCATGGTCATAATTATTTAATTTTAAAATTTTTTAATTCTTTACTTTATGTTTGGGTAACTCGTAACAAAAAAATAATAAATTTGAAAATTAAATAATTATGACCATAATTTTAAATGGATGATAGTATATACCTTCATTTTGTACATTTTCATTTCTAAATTGATTAGGGAGGGGTTTTATTTAAATAGAATAAATAATTTTTGGGTGTGATTGAGATTTTGAAAATTACAATTAAACCCCACAACACATAATAACCGTGAATTTTAAAATCAAATAGTTAAAACCGTAATTTTTAAATGGACAATAGTACGTACCCCCAATTTATACTGTTCCCTTATATGATAGACTTGCTTCTTCTTCTCTTGGGGGCCCGATTCCTTGGGTTTCGTTTGATTTTTGGTACCCCTTTTGTCCGTCTTGACGGTTCTAAAAGGCATATGTTAAGTCTTCTAGGTGGCTAGTTAATCAGTAGTAGGCAGTGTTAAAATATCTCGTTTAGCGAATTAATTATATTAAATTTTTTAATGAAAAAAATTATTTTTAAATATTTTTTTAATATTAATCATTAAGTATATTATTAATATATATAACTCCTTCTAGGACTAGTCGTTAGACGTTATACCCACCGTCTAGCATTTTTTATAATATTGAACTCTAGACAAATCATTTAAATTATATCCGATGTCTGATATGATCATATTGTCGGCTAAATAGTGGATAATGATAATACATATCCATCCCGACACCCTCTGATAAGGGAGTTCGACAAATTTTTGAGTGCTCCGGGAGTACCTGCTATAAGAGAAGACGCCATTTTGATTAATTCAAAACGACGTCGTTTTGGATACTATTACTCACAATCCATAAAATTTAAAAATAATTCAAAAAAAATGTAAAAAAATCAGAAAAAATTGAAAAAAATACCAGTTTGATTTATAAAAATTAAAATAATAAAAATTTATAAATTCATATTTTATCTAATTTATGGTATATATTCATTATTTTTGCTTCCATATTCATCAGAAATTTCTCGATATTAACCAAAATTACTTATTTATTCATCAGAATTACTCCTATATTTATCAAATTATTTTATGGTCTATATTCATTATTTTTTCTTCCATATTCAACAGAAATATCTCAATATTCACCAGAATTGCTTATATATTCTTTAGAATTACTCATATATTTATCAGATTATTTTATGGTCTATATTCATAATATTTGCTTCCATATTCATCAGAAATGCCTTGATATTCACCAGAATTGCTTATATATTCATCAGAGTTGTTCTTATATTTATCAGATTATTTTATGGTCTATATACATCAAAAAATATTTTAATATATTTTTTTCATTAGTTTTGCTTCCATATTTATCAAAAATGCATCGATCTTCATCAGAAATACCTTGATATTCATCAGAATTACTCCAATTTTTATCAGATTATTTTATGGTTTTTACATTCATAAAAAATGTCTCATTCGTCATTAGAAATGCATCAATATTCGCCATAAATGTTTATTCATCTAATTATTTTATTGTCTGTATTTTATTAGTTTTTCTTTCATATTTAACAGAAACGGTTCGATATTCATCAGGAATGCTTAGATATTCGCATAATTGATAATATATTCATCAGAATTGCTTATATATTCATAAAAATTCTTTTGAATTTATCAGATTACTTTATTATTCTAGATTGACAAGTTTTAATTTTATATTCATCATAAATGCATCCATATTCATTAGAAATGCGTATATATGATTCAAATTATTTTATGATCTATTTTCATTAATTTTGCTTCCATATTTATCAGGAATGCATCGATCTTCATCAGAATTCATTGGATATTCACCAGGATTGCTAATATATTCATGAGAACTGTTAATGAATTTATTAGATTATTTTATGATTACATATTCACTAGTTTAACTTCCATATTAATCAGAAATGGTCGATAGTTATCTGAATGGTCTTACATTCTTCAGATTATTTTTGTGATATATTTTCATTAGTTTACTTCCATATTCATTAGGAATGCATCGATCTTCATCAGAATTGATTCGATATTCACCAAAACTAATATATATTCATCAAAAATGTTTATAAATTTATCAAATTATTTTATGATTTTAGATTCACAAGTTTTAATTCTATATTCATCAGAAATGCTTATTTATTCATCAGATTATTTGTGGTTTATTTTTCATTAGTTTTGCTTCCATATTTATCAGAAATGCATAGATCTTCATCAGAATTCCTTGGATATTCACCAGAATTTTTAATATATTAATGAGAAATGTTTATAAATTTATCAGATTATTTTATGATTCTAAATTCACTAGTTTTAATTCCATATTTATCATAAATGTGTTAATATTTATCAGAAATGCTCTTATATTCTTCAGATAATTTTTGTGGTCTATTTTCATTACTTTGCTTCCATATTGATTAGGAATTCATCGATCTTCATCATAATTGATTGAATATTCATCATAATAAAGTTTATGATTCGATATTCATCAATTTGTTTTTTTATTCTTCATAATTGGTAAGATCTTCATCAGAAATGCTAATATATTCATCAGATTTATTTACATATGCAACAGTTATGTAACAGATTTACTTGAATATAACATATTTTTCATCAAAAAAACACAATAATATTCATTTAAACACTACATAAATTCATCAATATATCACACATTCATCTGGACATCAATATTTTCATCACATTTTTGCTTTTTTTTGCAACAGGTTTGTCCTTTTCTTGTTCTTTTTCAGCTTTTGCACAATTTATCTTGAAATCTTTGCACTTTTATAACACCTCATTTTTTATTTTGTTCGACTCACATATGCAAGTGATGAATATGTATATTCATCACTTGCATATGTATATTCATCGAATTTACATATATTTATTTTAAATGATATAAAATAGAAAAAAATATGACTTTATGATTTTTTCCAATTTTTTTAATATTTATAAATGAAATTGGTTTTTTTATTTTTTTAACAATTTTTTCAAATTATTTTTAATTTATTTTCTATTTATATGTGTTAATTATATTATATAAAATGACGTCGTTTTGAATCAAATTAAAACGACGTCGTCACCGAGAGCACATGCTCCCGGTGCACGCAAGAGTTATCGAGGGATTTGCAGGTTACTCCCTATTTATTTAGGGTGTGTTTGGTTTTTGTAAAATTTGGTGAAAAAGAGAATTTGGGGGAAAATGTATTCTTTCATGAAATCCATTTTATTTTATATCTAATTTTTCTACAAATTTCTTTTCTTTTTTTTATAAATTTTTCTTCTTCTTTTCCAATATTTTTTTTTCCTCAAATTTTCCCTAAACCAAACACAGCCTTAAAGATTCCAAATAGTTAAAATCTGACCTTGCATGTTTATGGCAGGAATACCCCAGAAGCCATTATTAATCTGCAGTCGGCATTTCCTGAAGCTTCCTTCTTCTCTGCCTTGACCTGCTTCATCAGTCCAGTTACGAACTGTATCTGCTTATTCAAATTGCCAACCAATTATACAAACTCACATTTATTTGGTCCTCCGAATTTCGGGTTAAATGCTGACATGTTAGTATGGTGATGTATTTATGCCATTTGATTACATGCACAATTTATAACAAATCGAGTAAAGACTGGAACAGATGGAACATGCACTAAATAATGCCCTTGGCTCGGCAGCTGTAAAAAGAAAAAAAAGTACCCTATTTGATATTTTCAACATTCCCGAAGTCGGAATGACGACACTCATGACGGATGCACATTATGCTCAGTGGGGTCAGATGACATGTTGAAAATTTTTATATATATATATATATATATATATATATATATATATATATATATATATATATATATATATGAATGTTATTTTAGGTTATGAAGTTTAAAAGTATTTATAAAAAATCCTCTAAAAATAAAATTATACAACAAATATACTTATTGTATGTAAATAGTTTTTATAATTTATTCCTTTCAATATTTTTTCTGAATCCACTTCTGACGGTATTGCATCTCGTCGCAAGTGACGGTGCAACGCAGTCTAAGCATAAGGGCATTCACATCAAAACAAACTTAAAAGTAGTTTGTGTCATGACACGTAAGATTTGAATCATGCCAACTCAGCTTTGTCATAAATCTCATTTTCACAAAACTTTCTTTCACATTGAAACAAATTTTTCAAACCTCTGCACATGGACCCGCATATCATATTATATCTTTTTCTACTTTTTTGTATTATATTAATTACAAATTTCTTAAATTTCTTAAATATATTATTATTGATAATTATTAATTCATATTATATTTTATTGACATTTACCAAATAAAAAAATTTACATAATTAAAATTTTCATTAAATAATATATTAAATTTTCATTCCCAAATTTGTGCTACATATGGTCGACCAAATCAGGTCGATATTAGTCAAATATATACTTTTCAAATATTTACGTTGAAAAATAACAGTTAAAAATTTATTTAAATATTTGAGTATATACCATATATGGCGTTTCTAACTTAAAAGCGATGTATAAAGTATATACGACACTTTTAACTTAAAACACTGTATATTCTCTATTTGTGAACCGCTTCATACAGACGAAGCGTTGTTGTGTCAGAAGGCCACAAATCATCTTTCACATTGAAACAAAACGGTTTTTGATCTGACACAAACTCCTCAACAAAGCTTTGATGTGGATGCCCTAACTCAGTTTGGAAGTTTATTATTGGGTTAGGCAGTTAGCTCATCTCATGTAGTAGTGTGGAGTGTTTTCTAGGGAAACACCTGACTGCCCTCTCCACTAACCTTTGCATAATGAGCTTGTCTCAGATATCTTAAGCACTAGCAGGTCTAGGGATGGTAACGGTGCGGGTTTGAGGCGGTTAGTGGTATGACTATATATTAAGACATATCAAAATCATATCCACACCATAACTATTCGAGTATGGAAAAATCAAAATTATCCCCATCTCTGTCGGGTTTCGGTTTAACCACGGTTAACCAGTTAACCAAAGTCGATCTCACATATGACAAACCAAACGCATTGTCATTGGCCACAGATGAGAAGAATAGTCTTAGCTCGCTTAGTTTTTCTTTATAACAAGCTTTAGAAATATGTAAATTAAGTTTTATATCTCTAAAAAGGCAATGATACTAATTAATATCCTAGTACAACATGTTGTTATTTATAATTTGCTCGTCCTGATCAGCCAATGAGTTAATAGTACATAACAAGCTTCTTATCTCCAACTTGCTGAAGAAATTCTTGTCGAAGGTCGTCACATCTTACTTAAAATCAGGAGTAGTGCGATATTATTAACAAGTGACACGTGCCACATCTTAATATATATATGATCCATTGTTGCATCTTGTTTAAGACCAAAGAGAAAATGAGCAGTTCTTAAACCCAATATGGTTGACAATTGAAAGAGGATATTCATTAGCTATGGTCATTGAAACTAATTTCTTCCTAAACCTTTGCTAATCAAAAGCTTCAGATTTTACTTTATCCTTACTATTCACATTAAGAATGATTGTCTTACAACTTGATTTTTCTTTTTCAAGAAAGATTTCACATGAGCATGTAGATGTGATGTCTCATTCATCAAATCTACTTCAAGAAGGCATTTAAAGTGTACACATCTTGCTTTATTTAAATCAAGAACTATAACTGTCTCAAAATAGTTTCAAACAATGGTCTTTACTGCACTGTCTAGAGAAATAGAGAGTGAATCCCATTAGTAAAGTTATGTCATCCTCATCACTTGTACCTTCATAAAAATAAACATAATGTAAAACAAATTACAAAATAGAGAAGTCTTTGTAAAGACACAAATTTTAGACAAAATATAAAAGAAATCTTATCTTTGGTATAGATGAGATGAGAGACTACACTTTGGCTAAGGTTTTGCTTTCTGCAAATCGTGTCGTGAATAGTTTGGATAAGAGAAACACAGATTAATGAAATAAAAATCATCTTGACGATTCACCGCTTCAGTCAAGCCTTCACTCGATGATACAAAAAATAGCTAATTCGTCGCTTCAGCAGATGACAAAATGAAATAAAACTCGCTGCGTAGCTTCAGACATGAATGTTTTAATGCTTTCTATGGTTTCACTTAGATAATTCGCTTCATCCAATGACAGAATTAAAGAAAAATGCATCATAGCTTGATACCAAGATCTTTTTTATTACTATCTAGGATTTTTTTTATATTAAACAAGAAAGTTAGCAAATATAGATGATGGAAAGTAATGGTCCTAGCAAAATATAATAAACACAATCTGATAAAGCTAACTCAATGAATTACAATACTATATTGTGACAAATTGAGCATTTTATTTAAAAATTTTCCAATAATTATTACAGAAATATGTATTATAGAATTAAATGTATTATTTAATTTAAATAGTTATATAACTATTATGGGGCGGTCGGATCGATTTATGGTTGGTTAACTAAAGTCGGGTCGGATCGGGGCGGATATGGCAAATATCATATCCTTAACCTACCCATCTAATTTTTTTCGGTTCGGTTACGGTTTTAATTGCGAACGTGGTCAACTCGGTTATTATCCATATTGACCGGGGCGGAAACAGTTCAATTACGATTTGGTTCGGATGAATTGCCTTCCCTAAGCAGGTCCACGCTCGTTTCTTATAATTTCAGATTTCTGAACTAAATATAAAATTAGAGTTTTATACCTAACATTTTGATGTAATAATATCATAAACTGAGATATCTTCTACATATATTGAAGTAATAATTATATCTTATTTTTCTTTGACCCGGAACTCAAAACTCACAAATAAATCCCTTAAAATTTTTGTAGCAAAATCACTGATTAGAGTCTTGTAGTCAATATTATCTGATATATCATTTTCAATCGACAAAATAACAAAAGTTTTTAGACTCTCTTGTGATATTGACAATCTTAAATATATTTTCAAAAATTTTAATTGTTAATAGCTTCTGATGTTACTTTTAACTAATGTTATAGCAACAAACACAGTTACACAATTAATAAAACTTGTTATGTAATTATAATATTCGAATAACAATCAGCATGAATATTTCAATAGATGATAGATTCTCGTTATACAAAGTTACATGCAACAGTTTCAGTTCTAAAAACAAATCATCTAAATTAATTGCAATGTGATGAGAAATGATTATATGAAATTTCAAACAATATCCTCTTAATTTATTATCATCTAATAACTTTAAACTTTCCGATCAAACAACAAATCAAATTACTTTTCAAACATTTCAAATTCTCAAATCTATTTTTAATAGAGTGATTGTTGTAGTTAAGTTGGGCCATAATTATTAATGTTTAAAATTATATTTTGGACTATAGAGAATTCGAACCTATGTATATCAAACATGCTTCCAACCAACTCGGCTATTTTACCTAAATGTTCAAAGTGTAACATAATTGAATATTTTTACTATATTTTTATGGTAACAAATGACAGTATTATTTTTTTTCATTTTAAAAATTCTAAAACACTTAAAACTTGAAAATTCTAAAAGTTCCAAATCCTAAACTTCTCAAAAATACTGAAAAAATGACACAAAAAAAATCTAAAAAATGCTCAAATTCCAAAACACTAATAATGTGTTTATTTTAGAGAAATTACGTAGGAAAGAAAAATGACAAAAAAAGTAATTCATCATATAAATGCATCTCATTTCTCTATATATATTCGGTTAGATATGAAAAATAACACTTTTTGTAGCGTCATGTCTAACCTCCCATTGAGACAAGGTTGACTATAATTATATTGTAGAGATTCATTTCTTTGTCTGAGTGGCCCAAATGTTTATATTCACGCATTTCAGGGTCTTCTGCACAACACCTGAAACTTTGGGTGTTTTCCTCAATTTTCTTTAGCTTGACCACTCTTATCCCTTCAGTAACATTCATCACTTTTATCTCGATGTTTTAATTATTTTCTTTGCCTCATTTCTTCCATTTTTAGAGTGTCTGATTTCCATCCATACTTTCTTTGTCAGAGTGGTTTTGAAGTTTGCAGGGATCAGTTGATAATTTAACCGTCAACTTTCCTTGCCAAGCTTGTGTCGCATCCCCTATATTGCACCTGCTACGACCCTTTTTTTATCCATTTGTTAGGTATGAATGCATCCATGACATTCCCATCTTGATTAAATGGAACTCTAAAGCTTTTAGCTTGTTTCAGTTGGAATGTCATTGATAAATATGTTGAACATAGTGGTATTATCTCACATCGCCCAGTGAAAGTTTTTAAGTGATCCTAATATATAGTTGGGCTCCCCCACTCATTGCCAATTGATTTTGAGTGTGGATCCGACTAATCTACAAAATAGTATGACAAAACTGTCTCTAAACCTGTATATACTTACTTCTCCATCTTCTCCCCAGTCCCATGACACCTAGGAAGCATGGAAACGACAACCTGCTACCATTTTCTCATTATGGGATACACACTATTTCTTACAATTTTATTAACTACCCGAAAAATTCCAAAATATTGTAAAAATTGTTTATAATCCTAATATGCATATTCACCCTCCTCACCTCCATTCAGCGACAGAGTTTTCATTTATATTTGTTCAATTCAGCCACCTTCGTCATCAATTTATATCAAACCTCCAATCTATGGATATGGTGTTTGCGCTATTTTGAATTTCTGAATCTATGTACATTTGACCGACGACTTTGCTGTTTTTGGATCAGGCCTCTTCCTGTATGCTCTCATCCTTCTCTCACTTTTTTATATGTTGCTAAATTATCTGATTTATCATTTGATTTTTTTTTGTTGGTGACGTGTGAGTGTTCTTAGTCAGTTAAGATGAAATTGTTTATATTTTTTTGTAATGATTTTTTTTTTTGCGGTGGTCAGGGGACACACCCCCTCCACCTTAATAGTGAAGTCAGACTCATTGGAGGACAGTTTGCGTGCACCTTCAACATATCTTTACTTATATGGTATCATCATGACTCAACCCCAAACCATCAGACCAAAATACAATGCACTAACTTTGTTAAATTTCAATAGAAAATAAAATTGGGTCATTTGCTTAATTGAATAGTTCAATTCGTGCATATTTGACAAAATCTTTTGCTAATTTTTTTAATCTAATTGTCTTTTAGGTAATTTTATATTAATAATATAGCTTAATTAGGTCATGATATTCCATCTTCTATTATTGATGTTGATGGAAGTGAATTAATTATTTGGAATCAAGTGATAAGAAATCATTGTGGAAATATGATTAAAATTAGTAAATTGGTCCACAAGGAGGTTGTTGGAAGTTTATGTGCATTTTTTTGTTATGCAACTAAGCAGGAGAATTATTCAAGACTTAACTTGCTTCAAATCTTCGAATAATGCATTGCAATTTGCAAGAAGGTGGAAGTTGATTTAATTGAATTGAGATGGGTTGGTGAAGAATTTGAGAACCCAAAAAAAAAAACGTAGTGGTTCTTTGCCTTACGGTGTCATTGGAATAAATTTTGCTAACAAGTGAAAATCGGATTTGACTCTTACTGATAGAGCTTTTGATGTGACTATCAGGCTAGGTTGGATCAAATATTGCGAGGATGTTCTACACTGAATGATTCCCATTTAGTTTTAGGGATAAAATTCAAAAGGGGTCCTGAACTATCACCGCTTACTCAATTGCGGTCAGAACTACCACGATTTCCAAAATGGGTGCAATGAAAAAAAAATTGGATTGATTTTCTAAAATAAAATTTACCATCACATTCCTAACATAATATTATTACAAGACTTAGATTTGTGTGAGAAAATTATATCGTTTGGTTATCAAAATAAATTATATCATTTTGCACACATAAAGAAAACGCCGTCTTTTGGTAATCAAATGACATAATTTTTACACACAAATCTAAGTCTTATAATAATATTAGATTTGGACTGTAATGGTACATTTTAATTTAGAAAATCAGTCCATTGTTTTTTTCATTGCACCCTTTTTGGAAATCATGGTAGTTCTGACCGCAATTGGGTAAGCGGTGATAGTTCAGGGCCCCTTTTGGGTTTTTCCCCTTAATTTTAACAAGACATTCATATTATGTGAGGTCCTATATGAATGCTGTAAATCAAAATTTAGATAAATTCATAATATAATAAATTACGAACGACACTAATTCAACAAGAGAAAGGTAATGTTAAAAGACAATTAAAACCAATTAAGGTATTTTTCCTTAAAATGGTTACAGATGGATGGACTCATCCACAAAGAAGACATATTTGAAAAATGGTTACTTTCAGAAGTAGACTAATATTTCTTATAGACGTGAATTATTTTGGGATTTCAAAAATAAGGAATTTACTATGGAGTTTATGAAAGATGTCCCGATGAGACGAGTCAGTCCAATTTACAACAAATAATGCAAGATATTTTGCTGTTGAGATAATTGAATGTCTTTGTTCAAATATTTACCGAACGTCATGTGTGGTTCGCACTTTAAATCTTGCCGTCAATAATATTTGTACGGCTCAAAATGAGGACAATAATGTATAAATGTATGAGTGCCATTGGATTATCAAAGTTCGTGGTGTTGCTATTCAAATAAAGAATTATTTAGTAAATCATGGCATGAATTTGATAATTTACAATTAATATAATTCTCTTAAACAGTTTTCGATTGCTGAGACTGATTTTGTTTCAGTTATTGGGATGCTTAAGAGGCTGAAATTTGGCATACACTGATGAGAGGTGATGATTAACTTTAGAGTGGATGTCAATCGTGAATTATGTCAATGATATTATTAGTGAAGAATGGTGGGATAAAGTCAAATTATGTTTTTGATTTTACTAGACTAATTTATTATTTGACTATAGCTTGTGACACTGACAAGTTGTTGCTTCACTGGATTCATGAAATTTGAGATGATTTAAACGTGAAGGTGAAAGATGAGATTTATAACACGAATCAAATTCTTCTTTTGAGAGTAGTTCTTTTTGTGATGTAATTTACTACATTCTTATTGCTTGAGGAGGAAAGAGCAACACGTCATTGCTCTATCTGGCTCACTCATTGAACTCGAAGTACCAAACAATGCAATGACACATATTTTTCTTTTCCCATCTTGCAATAAGACTATTGTAAATCAAATCATAAAAAGTACTCTTGAAATGCGACTTCTATTAGTGCTTATAATTCTCATTTTTCTCATTCTTTTTCATATGATCCAACATCCAAGTGAAATAATGATTCGTCCGTGTCACAAGCTCTAATCATATTCTAACCATATCATAAATTGGTCTAGTAAAATTCAAAATATATTTGACTTTGTCCCACCATTCTTCACTAGCACTCTCTCTTTTATAAAACATGACTTTTTTTTAATCTTCTTTACATTTTGTTACCCACTTTGGACTTAAGATTCCTCTAATCCGTGCTTGACAAGTTTTAGTCTCTTCAACATGACAATAACTGAAGCAAAATGAGTCTTAACAATTGAAAAAAATTAAATATAATTATATTGATAGTAAATTGTCAACTCTATATGTTGATTTACTATATAAT
The DNA here is from genome assembly GCA_002312845.1 of Kalanchoe fedtschenkoi. Classification (NCBI taxonomy): domain Eukaryota; kingdom Viridiplantae; phylum Streptophyta; class Magnoliopsida; order Saxifragales; family Crassulaceae; genus Kalanchoe; species Kalanchoe fedtschenkoi. Next base: position 545,566 of record NQLW01000061.1, on the reverse strand, counting down.
TTTTATCTGAATACTATCACCATAGATTGCATTAATCAAATGACACTATTTATATGTTTCTGTATTATTAAATCAATTCTTAGTCGCACAACTATTCTTTGAAGTAAGATTTAAAGTGTGATTCACACATTGCTTTTCAATAAATATTTGGATAAAGACCTTCATTTATCTTACCATCTCCTTTACAATTCTTAGCATTATATGTTATAATTTGGACCACGTTTGGATGACCTATCTCATTGATTATTGCTTTAAATTTCTTTGCCAACAATTCACAGCTCTAAAAACCATTGGTCCACTTTCAGAAGTAGTGAAGTTGATCAAATTCTTCGTTGTGGATCAATCTATGCATGAGACACAATCATGCCCTTCTTTCAAACAATGTAACTTTAATTTATTGTAATTATCTTTCTATATTATATTTTTCTTGTTGAAGTAGTGTAATTAGTAATTTATTGTACTATGAATGTACCCAAATTGTGTTTTATAACATATTTATATGACCTCACATAATACAGAATTTTTACTAAAGTGAATGACGATTGTCCAATGTAAAACATCCTCACAATTTTTTAATTCAACTTAACCCTAATACCAACATCAAAAACTCTTTCCATATATAGGGGTCAAATCAGATGTTGGCGTAACTATTGTTTGTTACAACCACACGTGAAGGCAAAGTAACATCTACACTAATGCTTTATTTGTTTGTTCTCTTTAATTCTTCATCAACCTTTTCCATTCTTTTAAATCGACCTTTTTCACCTTCTTGCAAATTATAATGCCATGTGAATGATTTGAAGTAGTTAACTCTCAAGTACTCCCTAGCTTAGTTGCAAAATAAAAATTGCACATAAACTTTCAGCAACCTCTTTATGAACCAATTTTAGTAATATATTTTGATAGTGATTCCTTATCTCTTGATTCCAAATCATTAATTTCACTCTCATCAATATCAATAGTAAAGGATGAAATATCATAACTTGATGAAGTCATATTATTAATATAAAAATGCATTAATTTCAAATTCAAATAAAAAAAATTAACAATTAACTTGTCAGAGAAACTCATAAATCAGGCTATTCAATTAAGTAAATGGAGCAGCATTCAATTTTTCTGTTGAAGTTTGACAACACAAATTTTGATTATTTTCTTTATAATATAAAAGTAGATATTCCCTCTGTCCTCTTTTATATGTCACTTAACCAAATTTTTGTCCACATTTATTTGTCACTTAACAATTTTTAATGCGTATTTAATATCAACAACTATCTTAAAACGTCAATATTAATCACTTTATTATCATAATCAATAAAAAATTTATTCCTCACCAGTAATCATCTACCAATTCTATTTTTTTTGCACAAACTTTTTCAAAAAAATATTAACTATATACTTATTAAATTTGTTTAACCGCTAGCATTAACCTCATCTTAATCTATTCAAATTAACCTTAAATGACATGTATTAGAGGAGGGAGGGAGTAATAATCCTAATTAGCACCAAACAACACAATAAATACAAATGCTTAACAATAAATAAAAATCTTGGGGGAAGGACGAGGGCTTATAAGAAGAAATCTAATCAAGAAATAGTAGAGCCGACAACCGAATCTCAGCCAGCGACACCTGATCTCGAACTTGTTGAACCATGAATTCAAAAAAAAAAAGTATTCCAGAGATTGGAGCTTTAATGAAGATGGCTGAATTAGAGAAATACTCCCTCCGTTCTCTAATACATGTCGTTTAAGGTTACTTTGAGTAGATTAAGGTGAAGTTAATGCTATCAGTTAGACAAATTTAATGAGTGAGTGGTTGGTGTTTTTTTTTAAAAAATTCATGCAAAAAGTAAAATTGATAGATTATTACTCGTGATGAATGATTTTTTTATTGATTATGATAAAGAAGTAATTAATATTTGATGTTTTAAGGTAGTTGTTGATATTAAATATGCATAGAAAATTGTTAAGTGACAAGTAAAAGTGGATAAAAAAATCGGTTAAGTGACATGTAAAAGAGGACAGAGGGAGTATTGATGAAATTCGTAGTTGAATGGAGGATGGTGAGAGTGAATGGGCAGGTTACATCGAGTACTGTTTTAACAGTATTTTTCGGGTAATTAATGAAATTGTCCGCATCCCGCCATATTTGTTTCTGAAACAATGTTTTTCAGGTAATTAGTGAAATCATATGAAATTGTCCACATCGAGCCATATCTGTTTCCTGAAAACTAAGGCGGATTGCTTTTTCTGTATTCCTATATAAAAGGTGTTGATCATATTTCTATTGGTAGAAATAACTAATTCAAACTTTTATACTTCAGTGGTAAGTGTAGGACCTTAATTGCAAAAAAACGCCAACCAAGTGAATGTCGTGTGCCACTGAGAACGAGATTTCATCTGACATGTTCTCTGTAAACTTGTGCTAATAATGGGATCTTAATTAGTAATGACAATCTTTTTGTACATACTTGATAATTCCGTGTTTTGAGAATGTAGAGAGGTTTGAATACTTTTAAGAACATTGCTCACAGCAGTTGGTTACTCCTGGCTTTCATTGATGAAATCACATTATTCTGATAATACCATTTTGTTATATTACTAGAGCAAAGTACCAGAAGAAGCTTAAAGCCTACCGTTTTTCCTAATTGCATTCGATCAGACAACTGTTTGATCACATTTGGAGTTGTGGATCAGAAGTATGCAGTGTCAGTGACTATTTTTTATGTGTATACTTGAGAAATTTGAATATTTTTTGACTAATTATGCATAATTTTTATTTGATTTTTTCTTATATGTATGAAGAAAATTGGATTCAGAAGAGAAAAGAATCGAAAGAACAAAAAATCAATGAGAAATCGGGCAAAAAGTCAAATTTCAAGGGCCAGTCTGTAAAAAGCTGAAATTGAAATAATGGAAGTTCAACACGGTCGTCCTCGTGCATCAAATTTCACTTTTCAAATTTGAAACTATAAACTGTAAGTTTACGTCTAATTAGTGCAAAACGTGTATACAAGATAAAACGTACATTCTAAAAGATCCTTACCTTCATCGAAAGCTTTCCCATAATGTGTCACATGCAAAAATGGTGCTGAAACTTATCAAGTATTCAGGGGACAATAATCTTTAAAGTCGTAACTTGGTCAGTCAACACGACTTTTGGTTGTTTACCCATAGCCTTAACGAACGTCTCAAGCAACCATACAAATGAGTCGTTATCTTCATTATATATAAACCGCACCCAATTGTAACTCAGAGGTTATGATTATCAATGCCCGTAAAATAAACAAATTTGAGATTGTATCTAAAAAAAGTCCAATGAGCATAAAAAAATCATTTTGACAACACAAAATGAATGAAAATCACAAAAATTTAAAATAAAACACAACATACAATGCATGACAACAAAGAACAAAATACAAAATTCAATATGAGAAAACACACTAAGCAGCAAAAACACAAAGCACAAACCAGAAAAAACCTGCTAGAAACTTACAAGACATTAAATAAAAAGCACATAAAGTATGAAACACATGCCCGGTAACACAACCAGAAAGCACAAAGCACTAACTTGATAACAAACTGAGCAGGTTAAGATAAAAACAACAACCTTAGAGTTCTCATGTTAAGATAAATTAGAAGTACAAAGCGTAAAACAGAATCCGCGAAGCATAAATTCAAAAACAGAAAACACAAAGTACATAGCATAAAACTAATGTGCAAGGTGATTTTTCTAACATGACAATTAAAGTTCTAACATAGCACAAAGCACAAACTAAATGTAACATATCTAGTACTTAGTGTTGAAGTTAAACAAAATGAATTTAGTATTACTTGTTGGTTTCATATGTAGCATCAAAAGTCATAACATCACTGAAACTAGCATAGTTCTTCCTAACTATCAAATCTCAAAACATTCTGAGGAGACATCTGTCTTTAACATAATATTCAAATGCATGCCCGCCACAAAACTTTAGCTTATGTAACAATTTGTTGACCACCATCTGCCCATCGGCGCTCCCAATATAAGCTATAACATCAGGATTGACATTCTTGTAATATGTCGTTTGAGCACCGACATTGCTTAAGCCACCAGAAAGTTTCTTTAAAAGACCATGAGCTAACATTGAATCGATGTTTAAATTACCACACTGCCTAATGAAGGATTGTTGAGCAAAGTTCAAGCTATTGACTTGAGAAACTGCTTGTATTTGACGTTGGTTAAAGAATGATTATGATCAATAATAAATATGCACTATTTATGCACCATCGCCAGCACATTTAATTTCCACCATCGCTTGGCATCCACAATGCTTCGTTGTTGTTCTCCTAGACTTATGTTTTCCGCTGCTATTATCCAATATGTCAATCACACCCTTCGTGTGCTTCCCCTTCCTGTTATAGTAAAAAAATGTATTTATACTTTATAACTCCACCAGTACACTTCTTGTCTCTCCGCATCATGCATCGAAACCATATAAGTGAACATATTTTTTGTAAAATAGTACACCTTCATCTATATTACTGAAAACCATTCCAACATTGAGTATAATACTTTTAGCACATTTAGGAGTGTAAAACATGATTCCAACGGGTGATATGTGTGCATCATCTAATTTCAATCAGTTTTTGGAACTTGAAATTCTTGGTTGTTTTGGACATAAGAGGCAACATCATTAGATACTATATTATATTTTAAAAAATCAGCAAAAGTAAGTACTGTTGTAAATCATAAAGTAATTAAGAAAACACAAAACACTAGAAAAAAATAAGCATAAAAAACCCACAAAACAAACCAAAAAACCACAAAAAAATAAAGTTTGAAAACTGAGGAGTTGGTGAGAAGGGGCAGCGTCTGTGTCCCATAGATCAAGATTGGGCGCCAAGACATGCGGATTCAGTCGAGGTGAAGTGACAATACTAGGGTTTCAAGTGGAGCCTCGGGTGAAACGAAAGGGGGCTCCTCGCCACCCACGGGCAAATATACGTAAACTCAGAAAAATCACAGAAAAAATACAAAACCCACAACCTCATAAAACACATAAAACCCACAAAACCTTCAAACATATAAACCCACAACCCACGTATGCACTAAACAACACCCCACAATACACATAAACAAAAAACCCATAACATAGAGTTAAAAATGCAGTAACACACTAACACATAAAACTCACAAAAAATACTCAACGCAGTAAGCACAACCACCTGAAGACATTAGAGAACTCAAAGAGAAGCTGCTGAAAATATAAATTTTATGGTTTTTTTTCTAGATATTGATTTTTGTACTTTGCGATTTGTGTTTTGTATTTTGTAGTTTCTTATTAAAATTTGGCTTTATTTGTTTTGCACTTTGCTCTTTTGTAAATCTGTACATTTGCTTTTTATAAGTCAACAAGTGTTTAATAATACCATATTGTAATGCCTACTTTCATTGCAATTTGTGTTTTGTATTTTGTTATCAAAATGTGGCTGTATTTGTTTTGCACTTTATTCTTTTGTAATTTTGTACGTTGTGCTTTTTTATAAGTCAACAAGTGTTTAATAATGTCATGTTGTAATGGCTACTTTCATTGAACTCCATTACATTTCAAATACATTATTCACCATAGGGAAAATTAACAAATAATGTCAACAATTTCCTCTTTAATGTCCGATCTCTTGTATTCATTATCCTTATTATAAACTTTTTTATTTCAAGATCAATTTCCTGCACATTCTAGCTAATTCTAGAAGTTGAGGAGCTGCTCGATTAAGTTTCATTCCATGCTAATGCAGCTTTCTTTACTTCTGTTGTTAAAATGTTTCGCACACCTATCACTACATCCTCATCAACCACTCACTGGAAAAAATTACAATGTCTTGTGTTGTTTCCCTAACAATAAAATACAATAGTTATTAATAATATGGCTAACAATATACTCTACCATCAATTATACAGACTACACTACCAAGTTACCGATGATACTTACCCAATAACCTCGGCAAGAGTGAAAAACTGCATGTCTGCAGTGAGTTTTAAACTAATTATGGATTAAAGCTGAACTATTACAATGATATATTTTTAGAGACAGACATAGAACATTAGCAGGGGCTCAACCACGATACAATGGTATATTACCATCTTTAGATGATGATATCTGCAAACTCACACCAAAATACAATGATCATAAATTGAGATAATTACACAACCCAATTTAATATGAAATTGATGACATATTGAAAAAGTGCAACACCCAAACCACAAACCCGATTCAAATGAAACTGATGAACAATTCAAATAAGTACAATGCAGAAAGCAAAAACCCATAAAATACAATACGTTATGAGTAAAGCACAACATTATCCTAGTGAAACAGAACAGAACACAAAACATCACCCCTTAGAAAGTCACGGTGGTGTGTCGGGGCCCGAACCCGCTCGGACCTAAGAAGCTTAACGCCACCAACTCTGAATTCTCCAGTTATCAATGCTTTCTATTCTTTTTATCAAACCTCATCTCCGCAGATCCTACTTTTTCGTCGACACCCAATCGATCCCAGAAATAGTTTTAATGGAACAAATTGCTTTTTAACAGGCGACAATTTTGATTGGGACAATTATTAATGATGTTGAGTTTAGACTAACGGGTTAATATCAATTTTAATAATTCAAATTGTAAACAGAAAAGCGGTGATAAATTCAAATTCCCTTTTAAAAATTTTATCTAAGATTTATGGAAGCAAAGTAAAAGCACACACGAAAATGAAATCAAGGCATGTTCTTGTAACATCAAAATTGAACCAAGTTTACACTATCGCACTCGGATCACGTGGCCGTGTATAACTCTTCTAACCATCATGGGGTCAACTAACAGTTTCTAACAAGGTCCCGGTTAATAATAATACCTATACACATATGCACCGTTGTGTTTTTTTCCCTAGAAGGCGTCAAAGGAAGCACAATTTTAAGGTTATGGGGTCTCTAAGGGTATGAGAGAGTATCTGAAGCCTCAAGACGAACAAACTAGGTGGGGTTGGAAGTTGATGTTATACTTCCACCCCCTTTGATTGAGAGCAGTGGCCCACGACTGAAGCTGCGATTCACAAGCTGGAAATCAAGGAAGACGACCACAACTGTAATGTCATCATGAAAGTGCCTCCTCACTCCTCTATCAATCTTTTTCAGGTCGGAGTATCTCATTTCACGTTTCTTGGCTGCTTCCTGAAGTGCAGCCTTGACAAGCTTCCTTGCTATACCCTGCGTGTAACAGTGACCAGCAAAATTGAGAAATGACTAAGTATCAACACATAACATTCACCACGTTCTTATGAACTTGTGATATTCACTTCATAGATAAAACGGTCATAAGTATGGTTCTTACATTCCGTGGACAACTGTTGACTATATCAACAGCCTCCTGATTGCTCAAGTGTTCCCACAACCCATCAGAAGCAAATATGAGAAATTGGTCTTCAGGGTGGAGTTTCTGCACTAGAATGGACGGTTCTGCTTTAAGAATTGGCTTGTCAAAGGGTTCTGAAAGTCGGAACTTTGGCAGCAGAGGCTCTCGGTTGAACTCAGACCTCTTCAAATACGCATCACCTATGGATCTTGAAATCTGCAAAAAAACATTCTCATTTAAGCACAAGAACCAACTTTAGAGTAAAAGAAGATCCTCAGATTCTTACATAAGCTCGCCCAAGAGCCAAGAAATCCACAACCAAATGAACTACCCGGTGTGAGAAAGACCTTTCAAACTACCTACCATATTTGGACAGCAAAATATCAAATAAATTACTACTCTCTCACAGAGGACTCTCCCAGTAAAAAATGAACGACCAACACAGCTCATAATTACAGCTTCAGCACAAAAGGCATGCTTCCTAAACGTGTTTGAGAGTTTGGTAAGAGGGCTTGACCTCTTTGCTAAAAGGCTGTCTCTAATGCACAAGGTAAGACAAGAGTAGGAGATAAAAAATATCATATCAAATTATGATTGTGCCATCAGTAAAAGTGAGAGATGTTTACTTGTATGAGGCCCTTAACTCTCCAAACATTGTGCTTTAGAACTACAATCTGTGGATCATCGGGATGTGACGAATGCAACTCGTCTCTCACAGATTCAAAACTAGCATTGTGCTCTGATGACAACTGAATGGCTTTGACCTCTCTCACGGTCTTTTCAAGTCTTCCCAATACGACCCTCGAATCTCCAGCATTTGCGATGTATAGCTGTCCACCACATATAACACCGACCAAACAACATGACCCAACTGATGCGATTTGTGGTTTAATTTGCCACTGCCTTCTTACAAGGGAAAGAAATTCCTCCTCTGTAGCCAAAAATGCTTTGTTGATAACATCTGCCGACATTCCCTGATAATTATCAGTCGTGAATTCTGCAGCATGAATCGCAGTTCAGTCAATAAGCAAACACACGTATCAATACACAGTCTGATTGGTAAGTGTATCTAGAAGATCATAGAAATTAAGGTTCACAGGAAACAAGAAATTGACAGTTAATACCCAAACAAGCATTTTAAAATCAACCAAAGCTGAAAGCAAATAACTAACACCGAGAAATATCGCCAACTCGCATTCAATAACGAAGTCAGATCACAGATCAAACAGGTAAACTAGTTTCCCACTGTGTCACCATGAAATCACTCTGAAACTCCCAACATAATATTGATTAGGATAAAATCAAAAGCAGATACTGCATCACTCAACCACAGCTATAATTTATCCAAACTAAATATAAATCAGCCAGTTAAGAGATATGACTTCAAAGTGTGAGCTCCTTTTTGAAGTTTCCTAGTACCATCCAAAATAGTTCGACAAAGTTTCTACATTTTTATCTGCTTTTATATCATGGTACGTCTCAAATAGGCAAAAAATACATTTAAATAGGATGTTATGTAAGAACTACTATAACTATAATGATAGTGTCATTTAGGTAATAATATTAATGTGAAAGACAAGAGAAAAGGTAATAGGACATACTTTTCAGATTCTCAAAAAGGCGCTCATTGACAAATCGGGCAGCTTCTGGACCCCCATGGCCATCATAAACTCCGACAAATGTTCCTTGAGGGCCTGAATCATGCAAACTCAAAGACCCTGATTCAAGTTGGCTTTGGTCTTCCAACAAATTATTAGCTTGAATCACAGCCATGGAGAATTCACCAGCAACATGTTGCCCTA
>NQLW01000061.1:465581-534116 GCA_002312845.1 Kalanchoe fedtschenkoi | reverse complement strand
CTTTTGTCATGCAGGTAGAGAAGTAGTTTCTTCAGACAGCCCTATTGGGAAGCTAGGTCTTACAGTTTGTTATGATTTGAGGTTTCCAGAGATTTACCAACAGCTCAGATTTCACCACCAGGCACAGGTGAGCATTGGTAGCATTTTTCGAAAATACACTGGATTGTCCAGCAATTAATTGTTTTGTATTTTATATATATTTGTCAGGTTTTGTTGGTACCTTCGGCATTCACGAAGATAACAGGTGAGGCACATTGGGAAATTCTTCTCCGTGCTCGTGCCATCGAGACTCAGTGTTATGTAAGAAATTTACAGCATGATTAATGTGTTCATGCTTTAGACAGTTATTTCATCAACCTTTCAAATTGATACAGTATTTTGTACATGTTTGTGTTACTGGGATTTTCATGTATCTGTCCTGTTGATCTGGGGCTAAGGCTTTCATCATTGCATTTTATAATTTTGCCAGGTCATTGCTGCTGCTCAGGCAGGCAAGCATAATGATAAAAGAGAAAGCTATGGTGATACGATAATAATAGATCCGTGGGGAAAGGTTGTTGGGAGACTCCCTGGTGAGGGATTTTCATATTTTTTTCAGCTTTACTGAATATAACTTCAGAAGTAACCTTCCCAAACACCTTCCTCAAATTTCTGATCACCTGTTCATCGGTTGCAATGATAATTCACTTAAACGAGATAGTGCTAGTCAAGTGTCTCAGATTGTTGAAATCAGATGACAGGTGACGAATCTATGAACTCAAGTTCATAAACTTGTAGTGTTCAGTTTATATTGTTAATCTACCAGTAGGTGTCTTTTTTTATGATCAAGAGCTGTGACGTAACTGCCGATAGCTTACAATGATAATAGTTCTTGCCGTTACGGTTAGACTACCGTTGTAGTAATTCTGAAACAACCCATTGAAGCCTGAAAGTTATTTGGGCTGAATTGGCACTATGTGATTGACTTGATTTAATAATCTATCTTGGTTGCGACATTATATTTCCTTTCATGGAGTTTCATTGCTCAAGTTTAGTGTTTGATTTTCTAATTGCAGACAAGCAGTCAACGGGCATCACAGTAGCAGATATTGATTTTTCTCTTATTGATTCTGTGAGGACAAGAATGCCGATTGCCAAGGCAAGACAGTTTATATTATTTTAGTCAGATTTGTTTTTTGTTGAATTATAAAATTGACGTGATTGGAGAGTGGAGAACACAGTTATGTCCCTTTGATTTTGGATCACATTCCTTATACTTCATTAAATTGAAGAATTTTGTGGAACAAAAATATGCTGTAGAGGAATTGGTGCAATAGTATACTAACAGTTCACGCTAAATTTATGTCAAATTTTATAGCATAATCAGAGTTCTTGACCTGTATAGATAATAGATTCCTCTAGTACTGCACAAAACACTTGCTTCTGATATTACCATAATGAACTTTAGACCCAAACTCCTACGGAACTTATCCATCCTGTTGCGACTGGATTGAACTGTTTCCTGCTGCATTTGTTGTTTAGTTATTTTGACACTCGTAAGCACAACTATTTTACAGCATCGGCAGCCATTTGACTTCTGGAAGCCACAACCCCTATGATTCATTGCCAGCTCAGATGTGCTTGAAAACTGACATGGTTAGTTTTCTCTCCTCTCATTTCACCTCTCATGATCCCAACAAATGAGGTTGAGAAAATAAATCATCTTCGTCTCTAGTTGATAGTTAAATTCGTAGGCTATTGTATTCTTGGCTTTCCTGCACGTATTATAACTGAAGGTCATGTTATTTGCCGGTGACTTATTGACATTTTTGAGCTGGTACTTCCTGCATGCCAGGTCCCTTCACATGTCTGATGGCTATAGCAAACAATGAAGTGGAAGGAAGAGACACCAACTTAAAGCCAGCTGATGTTGTTAGCCAATTTGAAGACCATGCCCACAGTTGGCTGTTGCATTGCACGAAAAGATAGAAACCGGATTACTGTCACAAAATACCTCTTCATATCGACCATCCGTAATTTGTCTGTCATATTCACGTTGCTTTAGCCATCTTACATGGTTTGTTTGTATGCTTTTTTAGCATATCTATCAGCCGCCGTAATTTAGCTGATACTTATTTAGTGTCCCATAAAAAATTAAAAATTCATAAAAAATGAAAATAATTTTATAGAGGAAAAAAAAAGCCAAAAGCGGTCCTTAACTTTCATCACTTATTTAATTGCAGTCTGAACTATCATGATTTTCAAAAAAAGTGTGATGAAAAAAAAAATTGGACTGATTTCGAATGATGCTTAAGATTAATTTGTTTGATTTCTTAAATAAAATGGATTTTATTAAATTTTTTGAGAATTGTGAATAATTGAGTATGAAAAGAAATCGTTTTGTTTAAGTGTGTAAGACGATATTATTTATTTTGATAGTCAAACGACGTAATTTTCGCACACGACTCTAGGTTTTATGATAAAATTAGTTTAGGAGTGTAACAGTAAATTTTATTTTCGAAAATCAGTCAATTTTTTTCATCGCACTTTTTTAGGAAATCGTAATAGTTCTGACCGCAATTTGGTAAGTGATGATAGTTCAAAGCGTTTTTGGGGTTTTTCCCTTTTATAAATTAACAAAATCAAAAGAAAAATGAATATAATCTGTCATGATATACAGATTATATACTCGAACGATAAAATGGTATCATTTTGAATGGAGTTTAGAGATTTTAGAGTTTCAGTATTAAAAAATTTAGTATTTTAGGATTTCTGAGATTGTTTAGGTGTTAGGATTTGAGATTTAAAATTATAAAAGGACTCACATACAGACATAATTATCTATTAGATGAACATTGATGTTTAGCTGATGAACATAAATATTCATATGATAAATATATATACTAATTTATGAACATAACAGTTTATATGATAAACATATCAATTTATCTGATAAAAATTTATGTCTAAAATATGTAATGTGCCCTGATAAGAACAGATATGCCAAAACATGTACAAATAGAACCGAGATTCTATTATCAGATTGTTGAGTTGTAACAGGATTGTGTGTCTACAACTATCAAGGCAAGATTTTTAATTTGAGAAAATTTAAAGTAATGTGGTGATGCCAATTTAGTTTGGGTTTTTTCAGCTCAATTAATGGTTAATTTATATTTTTTTTAATCCATAGTAACCATCACCTAACCACTCCGCCATCATCAAATAAATTATTAATTTATATTTTTTATAATATTGTTTTTTTGTAGTTCGTTGTTGGTGGTTTATTATGTGCTTATTTAATTGTATTAACTATTTGAAATCAGTGTTCTAAAAGGCGCTAGGTGGTCCTAGGCGGTTGGCTTGGGGCATAGCGACTAATCGGCTAGGCGGGGATTAGGCGGAAGGATTAAACGGATGATTAGGCGGAGTTATATATAATAATAATATATTTAATAATTAATTATAAAATTATACCTATAAAATTTAATTTAATTTTAAAAATAAAATATATAAAATAATTAGGCGCTAGGCGGGGCGTTTTTAAAACGCCCAGAGACTAATCGGGCGCCTAGGCGGCCGCCTTTTAGAACAGAGCTTGAAATTGATGGTTTATTTATTATTTATTTTTTTTACTTTTTAGAAAGGGGATCAATAGTGGTTCCCCACTTTCGTCCTTTCATATTCGAACTTGAGAGCTATAACTCATCTCAAGTGAGATGTTCACCAACTGAGCTGCCCCTCATCCCTTAATCGATGGTTTATCATTCCACAACTACTCATCATCACAGAGGAGCATATTCTTTTTGAGATCTAGATTCTAACCCCTTCCATCAAGCACAACAACTCTTGTTGTGGTTCGGAACTCATTTGATGAATATAGTCATTTATCCAACGAATATAGATATCGAGTTGATGAGCATAACTTTCCACATCTCGAGGTCGAATCTCTTATCTAGTGCATATTCTGTCTTTTTGATGATTTTCTGTATATATTGATAAAATAAATATAATAACTTATCGGGTAAATCTTCATGTTTATTTGACGAATATTAGTTACTTTTGTGATAAATAGCACAACTGATGAATATTTATCAATATCTTATAAATAAAATATATAAATACTGAATACAAATATGCATATGTTAGTTTGTTATATTTATTGTTTATTGAATTTTCTCAAATTAAAAAATATTTTTCATTATTTTTGAACCATTCATATATTGGGTTGGATTGATGGATCAACATTATAAAACACTCGTTTAGATGGATGCTCTAAATACACCTAAAAAATTTTAAGAGTCATCTTAAGATCTTACGACTCGGCCCCATACCACTCGGCTACTCATTTGCGGAGCAGATCCGACTTTTTATTTGATTACTTTAAATTTTAATTTCAAAATTCGGATTCATTTGTTAACAATTAGATAATCAAACGTCATCTAATGATTAAAATTTTCATAAATATATTTGTACGCATCCTAATTCTCTAATCTTATTTGCTAATCCATGTCCATCAAGCATCTTCTCGATGTTGTCTTCATCTAACTATCTCAATGTGTTATCAGCGGTTGATTTTAACTTTTTTACTATATCTTTGGTATTTGATGTTGTTTCCATCATATAGTTGGGTATCTAACTTGACAATGTTTGATAATTCTCACAAGTATGACGATCGACATGTATTTCCTATAGGATATGTATCTATTGACAATAATAAGTGCACAACATATTCATCTAAAATTTATGGAAGGAGCATATATTAGTGATTAGTGAGCTTGAGCGTACACAATCAGATTCCCACAATTCTGCGGATTAATATTATCGGGTGTCAAGGTCCGAAAGCATATTTCGGACGTGTATCAGACTCTTCTAGGATCTGTAACGGGCTGACAATGGTTAAAGGGTCTTTATAGGAACCATTTCGGATCAGTTCCGGATATTTTGAGGTTTTTATTTTCAGATTGGCCGTGGAGAGAAATCGGAGGGAAAGACATTGGGCCTATTTCGGACTGATTTTAGACAAATATCGGGCATCAACTCGAATTTTATATTGATTAAAAATGTTTCGGATAATTTTCGAATATGTTTCGGATATTAATATTCGGTTTATTTTCGACTTATTTTCGGTTTGTTTCTAAATCTTCGGACTATATTTTCGGTATTATTTCGAAAATGTATCGGTTTAGTAGTATTCGGTTTATTTTTGACTTTTTTCGGGGTTTTTAAATCTTCGGTCTATATTCAAATTTTTTTCGGATTATTATTTTTATTTTCGGTATTATTGTGAATACCGAAAGGCTGAGGATGTGCAAATGGTCCGAAATGCATGTGCATACGGTCCGAAAATGGGTGAATGTTTTTTGAAATGAAGTCCGAGGGTGATCCCCCAAAGGTGCGAAACATATTAGTTCTAAAATGGTCTGAAAATATTAATTTATTTTTAATGTTTTTTTAATCTCATCCCCAGATCCCGAAAAAATTCTGATAACTAATCTGCAAACCTATTTTCTGGATTTTTTTGAGAGACGTTTGCGGATTTAGGATTATATATTTTTCGGGTGAACACCGGACCTGTTACGATTAAAATCTGATCCGCAAAAACAAAATTCTGGTAGTGTTATACTATTTTTGCATTAGATTACTAAGTGATAAACTAGCTATATGTCGTACTAGTGATAAATAAAATAGGAAAAAATTCGAAAGGGGTTCTGAACTATCACTACTTATCAAATTGCGGTCTGAACAACCACGATTTCTAAAAAAGATGATAAAAAAATTGGGACGATGCTTAAGATCAGTTTGTTTGATTTCTTAAATATAATTGATCTTATAAAATTTATTGAGAATTTTGGATGATTGAATATGAAAAGACGTCATTTTTATGTGCGCAAAACGATATTATTTATTTTGATAGTCAAACGATGTAATTTTCACACATAAATCTAAGCCTTATAATAATATTAATTTAGGAATGTAATGATAAATTTTATTTTAAAAAATCGGTTCAATTGTTTTTCATTGCACCTTTTTTAAAAATCATGATAGTTCGGATTGTAATTAGATGAGTTTTGATAGTTCAGAACCTCTTTTGAGTTTTATTTCATGAATGTGATGAATTTTATAAAAATGTACTTTATGGGTTAGTTTTTTATATAATCTTTACATATGTCAATTAAGTGGGAGACAGAAGACATAACTATTATCAAAATGTGTTGAACGTTAATATTAACTATCTTTGCATAAGATTGGACCGAATGGAAGGCACAACATCTAGCTAAATGGAAAAATATATAACATCTGATGATTAAAGATTTTTACATGTAGTTTTGAATGTGATTATGGAGCGAAAATTCTTAATGAAACACCGTACCGAAGATCAATATTTTGTGAATAGTTTGTAATACGAGATTGCAAATAAATTGTTTGATCATTATATATTTTTTACTTTTTATTGTACCTCAAGCTACATGAATTAATAATATGTATACAAATATTTTTAAATTTCAATCAAATATATATTTATTTTCTAAAAATGTGAAAATGGTTAAAAGATAATATATTAAGATGTTAAATTTTTTTAACAAATACCAAATGAAAGTAAATCTTTTAGAAATCAGGAATCATAAATGTTTTTATCACACTATTCGAATTCTCATACAACATTCAGAATCTAATATCAGAACATCTGCCCTAAAAATGCAACGAAAACATTTGCAATGTTGAAATCACACAATACAACTAATTCATCTGTACAACAAATGCAAATTCCCAGAATCCAGTTTCAATCCAACAGAAGGTATGTATATATAAATGGTTGCCTTTGGGATGCTTCTAGCCAATAAAAGGTATATTTAAAAGCGTAATCCTATTTTTTTCTTAACTTTTTGGCGCATGTTTTCAGAAAAACTCCGATGTTGTGTATTTTTCCTAACAAAACAGTACTTGGAACATGAAACTATATCAACTGATGTCAAGCAAAAAAAAAAAAAAAACAATAATTAAAGTGAGTACGATTGCCATATTTCGAAAACTGTTGCCATATTTCGAAAACTGTTGTTTCTGACATGGTTGCACAAGATCTGAATCGTTGAAGCACAAACACATGTTTCCTAACCCCAACAGTTCAATCTACTCTAATATTTATAATTGTCACAGTTTACGAAGCAGAGGTGATTACCTTTTGTTGTCACAGGGTGGAGGATCAGTCAGTGATCTTCAACTTTTTTTTTTTTGCCCCAACAGATTAGAATACGCATTTTGTCTGGGGTTTTGTATGTAGATCATATTTTTGAACTGTGCGCCTTCAGCCATATGTAAGCAGAGTTCAAGATACGAAGCTCGCCCTTTAGGAGATCTTTGGCCATGTTTCTTCTGATATCCAATGAAGCACCCATTGCGGATGAAGCTGAATAATCCAAACGTTCTAGACACTGCACATTATTAAACAGACATTTACAAGAGATTATTAGAGTTTTTTTTTTTCATTTGGCCCTCTTTGAACATTTTTTTTCGAAAATGGCCTTACATGAGAAACGTTTTCGGAAATGGCCTCCTTCTAGTGAACCGCTGTTTGAAACGACGGTTGGGTTGAGAAAAGCCGCCGTTTCAAACCGCGGTTCGACTGATGAGCTGACTGGGCTATCCAGTCAGCGGACAAGTGCCAGTTTCAAACAGCGGCTCGTCTCAACCCAACCGCCGTTTCAAATAGCGGCTGATTTCAGTCTAGCCGCTGTTTGAAACAGCGGTTTGATTGACGTCCCTCTCTGAACATTTTGGGCCACTCGAGCCGCTGTTTGAAACAGCGGCTGGACTGAGACCAGCCTTTTATGTGAAAAGCGAGGCGCTGATACGGCGTCGTTTCGTTAAGTCCAACCGCTGTTTCAAACAGCAGTTGCGTTAGATCTAAAAATCGGGCACGACCTTCTCTTCTTCTTATTTTCTCCGTCACTCTTCAAACCCTAGCGGCGACACCAGGCGGCGATCGGACTAGGCGACAACGGCGAACGCGACCAGGACGAGAGGCAGCGGAATTGAGGGATTTGACGAAGGCTACCGTTAACAAAGAGGTTAGTTTTTCTACACTTTAGATCCGTCGAATTGTAGGGTTAGCAAGGTCGTTTGTGATGCCATGACTCAATATGTTTATGGATATGTTGACTTATGCTGCATGAGTATGTTGAAATTAGGAATTGGAGACGGAGGTTGTTTGTAGGCATGGATATGGTAGAGGGATTGTGTGGATATTTTTTTGAATTTCCTTGTAAGTTGTTTAGGGGTGTTATATATATTATTCTGATAAATGTGTGATGATGTTTGTGTATTTAGTTGCCATGGCGGCTAATAGTCCGAACTTTGACGCGGCTGTAATGAGAACATTAGATACTCTTGATAATCCGGTGGTAGATGAGTACAATAATGAACAGTTAGAAATCTTAGATGGAGATAGTGATGAGAATGATGAAGTTGCGAAAGATTTAGCGTACAATTTGTTTGGTGAGGATAATGTGGATGATGAACCCGTAAATCTCAGAAACGAATATGCGTTTACTAGCTGAAATAGTGAATATTTCGGGGTCGGTGAATCTTCTCATACAGTGGAACATGACCTTGAGGGTGTTGTCCCGGAATATTTAAACTATCCTGCCTTCAACGACACGTCATATTGGATGAATGTCGACTTGGAGATGCCTTTAATCAACCAGAGTCCCGATGAAGGTGATTTCTACAAGAGCCAATTTTTCGCAACAAAAGGAAGATGCAATTCATGCAAGTCAAGTGTATTCCATACAAAATCGTGTGGAATACAAAGTTGCTAAGTCGAACCCCCAGTTGCTCGGTTTGAAGTGTCGATGGGATGGTGAGGAAGGCGTAACCTGTAAATGGCATTTGCGGGTATATTTGAAGAAGCGATCACTGATGTTTGTTGTGAGTGTATATAACGGACCTCACACATGTGAATCGGACATAATTCCAAATGACAATGTCCATCTGAACAAAAACTTCATAGGATTTGAGATGATGGATTCGGTGAAAGAAAACTTACGCATTTCTCCGGCTCAAATGACAATAATTTCCAATGCAACATGTAATGCAGTGCTTTCCAAATGCTTATTGTTATGTTGTACCGTCGTAGTTTTATTCATTGCTTATTATTGTGTTAGATTACGAACCTTATGTTGTTAACTTTTATGGGCGTAATAGAAACATGGTTAGGACTCGTGGGGTTACTGATTTCGTGAGAGGTCGTGCGGAGAGAGGACGTGGAGACGGAGATCGAGGACGATCCACGCGAGGCCATGGGGGTGAGGCTCGAGGCCGCACTACCCGAGGTCGGGTTCCCGGGGATAGAGGAGGCGCTGCGCGAGGTCGTTCTGACCGTGGTCGCTCCGATCGTGGACGTGGAGTTGGCGATGGAGACACAGGAGTGG
Organism: Kalanchoe fedtschenkoi; assembly: GCA_002312845.1. NCBI lineage: Eukaryota > Viridiplantae > Streptophyta > Magnoliopsida > Saxifragales > Crassulaceae > Kalanchoe > Kalanchoe fedtschenkoi. Next base: position 524,709 of record NQLW01000061.1, on the reverse strand, counting down.
ACAGAGCAGAGTCTTCCAGAGGTAGGCGTCACGGGAAGGCACCGGAGTCCGATCTCTTCGACTTGACGACGATGGAGCAGCCAGGTCCATTAGACACCACACTACTCACCGAGCAGGAGACCCATCGTTCGACCATCATATGGGGGGCAAGATTGGAGCAGTTGTTGATGTCCGTCATCACAGGATATGGGCACCTGATCCTAGAGTTGCCCCATATATTGCGAGGGCCGGTTTCCATCCATGGACTAGGGTGCAGAACCTTCAGATTGACTGACTCTTAGTCACAGCTTCGATCGAGCGTTGGCGCAGAGAGACACACACGTTCCACCTACGGGGGGGAGAGATGACCATCACATTATAGGATGTGGCGTTGCTGACCGGATTACCAGTGGATGGACGTGCTGTCACCGGGACGGAGCAGGATGTCGACTACACTGAGGAGTGCATCCAGTTGCTCGACATAGATCCAGATATAGGACGATCGCCTGGTGTAGTGCGCATGACCTGGTTCAACGGGCACTTGCGCACCCCCAGAGGACGCCGACGAGGCTACTCATGAGAGATATGCACGAGCTTATATCATGTGCATGCTCACATCTTTATTACTTCCACCTCCGGTAATGATGTCAGTCTCCACTGTCTTCACCTACTACGGGACATGGCGGGAGTGCACCTCTACAGTTGGGGAGCCGCTGTGCTGGCTTGGCTGTACCGACAGATGTGTTCTGCTTGTGTCGGTCGCCACAGACAGTTCGGAGGAGCCGTGCTCCTGCTGCAGTTATGGACGTGGGAGCGGATGCCTCTTGGGAGACCCAGTGAGACGACGTTACCAGATCCGGCGGCTTGGGGTGAGATAGAGGAGGGTGATCCGCTGATGGCCCCATCCATCGCTTATGGGTATGTATTTTCGTAAATAGTCATGTAGTTTACCATATTTGTATGAAATATAAATCTCATGTCGTTCTTGTTTGTAACAACAGTCGATGGGGAGGCACACGTGCCTATAGACAGTCGATGGGGCGGCCCGCTGAACCAGGTCATGCGCACTACACCAGGCGATCGTCCTCTATCTGGATCTATGCCGAGCAACTGGATGCACTCCTCAGTGTAGTCGACATCATGCTCCATCGGTGACAGCACGTCCATCCACTGGTAATCCGGTCAGCAACGCCACATCCTGTAATGTGATGGTCATCTCTCCCCCCGTAGGTGGAACGTGTGTCTCTCTGCGCCAACGCTCGATCAAAGCTGTGACTAAGGACCAGTCAATCTGAAGGTTCTGCACCCTAGTCCATGGATGGAAACCGGCCCTCGCAATATATGGAGCAACTCTAGGATCAGGTGCCCACATCCTGTGATGACGGACATCAACAACTGCTCCAATCTTGCCCCCCATATGATGGTCGAACGATGGGTCTTCTGCTCGGTGAGTAGTGTGGTGTCTAATGGACCTGGCTGCTCCATCGTCGTCAAGTCGAAGAGATCGGACTCCGGTGCCTTCCCGTGACGCCTACCTCTGGAAGACTCTGCTCTGTCCACTCCCGTGTCTCCATCGCCAACTCCACGTCCACGATCGGAGCGACCACGGTCAGAACGACCTCGCGCAGCGCCTCCTCTATCCCCGGGAACCCGACCTCGGGTAGTGCGGCCTCGAGCCTCATCCCCATGGCCTCGCGTGGATCGTCCTCGATCTCTGTCTCCACGTCCTCTCTCCACACGACCTCTCACGAAATCAGTAACCCCACGAGTCCTAACCATGTTTCTATTACGCCCAAAAAAAGTTAACAACATAAGGTTTGTAATCTAACACAATAATAAGCAATGAATAAAGCTACGACGGTACAACATAACAATAAGCATTTGGAAAGCACTGCATTACATGTTGCATTGGAAATTATTGTCATTTGAGCCGGAGAAATGCGTAAGTTTTCTTTCACCGAATCCATCATCTCAAATCCTATGAAGTTTTTGTTCAGATGGACATTGTCATTTGGAATTATGTCCGATTCACATGTGTGAGGTCCGTTATATACACTCACAACAAACATCAGTGATCGCTTCTTCAAATATACCCGCAAATGCCATTTACAGGTTACGCCTTCCTAACCATCCTGTCGACACTTCAAACTGAGCAACTGGGGGTTCGACTTAGCAACTTTGTATTCTACACGATTTTGTATGAAATACACTTGACTTGCATGAATTGCATCTTCCTTTTGTTGCGAAAAATTGGCCCTTGTAGAAATCACCTTCATCGGAACTCTGGTTGATTAAAGGCATCTCCAAGTCGACATTCATCCAATATGACGTGTCGTTGAAGGCATGATAGTTTAAATATTCCGGGACAACACCCTCAAGGTCATGTTCCACTGTATGAGAAGATTCACCGACCCCGAAATATTCACTATTTCAGCTAGTAAACGCATATTCGTTTCTGAGATTTACGGGTTCATCATCCACATTATCCTCACCAGACAAATTGTACGCTAAATCTTTCGCAACTTCATCATTCTCATCACTATCTCCATCTAAGATTTCTAACTGTTCATTATTGTACTCATCTACCACCGGATTATCAAGAGTATCTAATGTTCCCATTACAGCCGCGTCAAAGTTCGGACTATTAGCTGCCATGGCAACTAAATACGCAAACATCATCACACATTTATCAGAATAATATATATAACACCCCTAAACAACTTACAAGGAAATTCACAAAAATATCCACACAATCCCTCTACCATATCCATGCATACAAACAACCTCCGTCTCCAATTCCTAATTTCAACATACTCATGCAGCATAAGTCAACATATCCATAAACATATTGAGTCATGGCATCACAAACGACCTTGCTAACCCTACAATTCGACGGATCTAAAGTGTACAAAAACTAACCTCTTTGTTAACGGTAGCCTTCGTCAAATCCCTCAATTCCGCTCCCTCTCGTCCTGGTCGCGTTCGCCGTTGTCGCCTAGTCCGATCGCCGCCTGGTGTCGCCGCTAGGGTTTGAAGAGTGACAGAGAAAATAAGAAGAAGAAGAAGAGAAGGTCGTGCCCGATTTTTAGATCTAACCCAACCGCTGTTTGAAACAGCGGTTGGACTTAACGAAACGACGCCGTATAAGCGCGTCGCTTTTCACATAAAAGGCTGGTCTCAGTCCAGCCGCTGTTTGAAACAGCGGCTCGAGTGGCCCAAAATGTTAAGAGAGGGACGCCAATCAAACCGCTGTTACAAATAGCGGCTAGACTGAAATCAGCCGCTGTTTGAAACGGCGGTTGGGTTGAGACGAGCCGCTGTTTGAAACTGGCACTTGTCCACCTGTCCGCTGACTGGATAGCCCAGTCAGCACATCAGTCGAACCGCTGTTTGAAACGGCGGCTTCTCTCAACCCAACCGCCGTTTCAAACAGCGGTTTGCTAAAAGGAGGCCATTTCCGAAAACTTTTCTCATGCAAGGCCATTTTCGAAAAAAAATGTTCAAAGAGGGCCAAATAAAAAAAAAACTCGAGATTATTGGTGGAGCCAAATATCAAACCACTGCCATCAAGTGATGTCAAGCCTATGTCACAGGCGGAAGCAGCCATTCTAAAGCATGATTAGTTATAACAGTTTTCTCCAACAGTAATGAATGTGTCACCTTGATTGATTCATCATAGTCTTCAATGTGTTGCCTGATGCAGGCAATCAGCAGTTGATGTGCTTGAAACTCTTTGGACGCGTCCTTCAGTGGGAGGCGGGCCAATCGCCCATCATTATTTGTAGCTTCCATCTCTAAATCTTCTATCTCTGTGGAATTAATGAAACCAAATGAAGGGATCTCGTTCAAAAATCTGAATGCCTAAACCTAAGAGATCCAGTTGAGCTAATTTGTATTGAATGCAAATTCTTCTTTATACCTTCAAGAGATGAGGAGCACAAGACACGAGCAAATGCTCGGAGTGACTGTGGTATGCCTCTTCCAATTTTGCTGTTGAGCCGTACTTCCCTGGATAATTGGTAATCAAAACTACTCAGATCCCACAACTAGGAAACAAAACTTAAACTTGTGAGCAGTGAGAGGAAAAGGCAGCTTTATCTGTCCATTAAAACTAGCAAATTGATGATGTTTGCACCGCCACAGCATCAAAATCTTTACGATTCAAAATCCAAACATCACTCGGTGAATAAAAGTTTTCAGTTACTCACTTGATTGTGAAAGAATTCCACGAGGAATTGAAGCCATTGATGTCCCTGATTGCTGGTGTACAATGTTTTTGTAATAATTCAATTTTCTTCGACCGCAAGGGATCCCAAGCGGGTATACAGAGCTCGATGCAGACCTGATTAATAAAAACTGACCAGCCTGTTGCTATCTTGCATCATATGTAATACCAATAAACTTAATGCACCTTTTTTCTTAAATTCAGTGACTGGGGGTCCCATGGTTGGCTCCCATTCTGAAATTAGTGCGATGATCATCTTTATCCATTTATTTAGTTTACCATTCAAGGAAATATAAAATTGGAGACTAACCTGGTCATAGACATTATTAGGATGAGTAAATCCAAAGTCGAAGAGAAGAGTGGCATTTGAAAATTTTCCATATCGTATCAACACCTACGAAAAAATGTAGCATTATTTTCAAAGTTACTTTTGAACTTTCATAGTAGCGAAAAGAGTGGTAGGGAACTAAAACAAAGTTGATTAAAACGAAATATATGAAACCAATTGCACCAATTTATATAATCTAAAAGAACACTACCATCCAACAATTTATGTCAAATTTTGAAGCTGTATTTTCCTGGTTCTTGCTTTTCTTAGATTTTTTGTTTTGTTATTTCAAGCTAAATCAGGTTTCAACTTCAAAATCATGCACTTAATTTAAAGCTTTTTTCAGATGCAATACACATGGAGTAAAGTTATCACAGCCAAGAAGCTGACCTGCTCTCCCGCAATATAATCACGATCAGCAATAACCTGCATGAAAGTTTTGGATGTTGACTTAATTAGTAATATTAGGACTATGGATTAAAACTGACCAAAATTCTTAATCTACAAAGCTAAAGAACAAAAACAAAACTACACTCCAATTTCATCTAAAGTTCAAATTGCTGAGATAAAGGTGGTAGGAATGAATCAATGAAGAATGTTACCTCCGAGCACTGTTTATCTATATCACCTAATAGGTCTGCCTCTGACGATCCATCATGATTTACGAAATCTGCAAATGGAATCTATGCTTACTGTTATACTTTTCACTGTATAATGTCCTTGAATGGATTAGTAAGGAAAACTGGGTTATAGTTATACCAGAGATGGACAGTTTTGCCTTTCCCAAGCTCTTGAGGTAACTGTAGCGTAACATAAACACGCCAGACGCAACCAAACTAACTTTAATTGAATGTAGTACAAAAGAAAACCGAGTCTGAACATGATTTACTGGATAGAGTGGCATCATGAAAGCAAATAGTCCTACAGCCTGCCAGCTGCCTAATGCTTATGTCTTAAATGCATCTAAATCATAGTGTTTTCTCAAGAGTCACAAAGTATTCACGCCATCAACAGGGGTGGCCAGGTGGTTTAGACAGTGAGGGATGAATCCTAACAACATCCACATCCAGTGTTTGAATTGTTTGGTGATTAGGTGTGTGCGTAATTAATATAATAAAAAAAATATAAAACAACCTTCATTTCATACAGCTCAGCAAATCTCTATTGATGCCAGATGTAAGACTTTTCTCATCGAACCTTTTTAAAATCTAAAATTATAAGGATGAATCAAATATAGATGATAAATAGCTTAACTCAGCTCGAGAATGTACCTAGAGTATAAGCATGAATGAAATCATGGAAAGAAACATCTTCAAAAACTTCTGGCAAATGCTGAAATACCTGTAACCAGATTCTAAGGAGTCTCAACATTCCATCAAATACAATGATGGAAGAAGACAGGGCAAAAAGTACTGAATTCAATCTAAGTGCCGCAAAGAATGACTTTTTATTGAACTATTCATAGCCTAAACCCCTAGATAATCAAATTTGATAACATACATCAGAAGAGATATAGGTGATCCAACAAATTTATAACTAAAACGTTTTCATACAAGGAAAAAAAAGGTCCATCCAGCTAATGTTGCGAAATGGTTGCTTACCCGTTTAATGTGCATGAAATCTTTTTCAAGTTGAGCTTTTAATTTAGCAGTTTCCAGAAACATAGAACTTTGTCTGACCATCTGCAATTCTCTATCACTCCATAGGACCTTCAGATGAAAATTGTCATTATATGTGAGCGTGAAATTAAATGTATCTCGACTATTCCACGGTACGAATAAATCAATTTTAACATTTAGGAACCAAGTCACACTGGATCAAGCTTTAATATAACGCAGCTAGTAACTGAATAGCTATGAACATCTGATGTCTATGCTAACTTACTCGACCCAACCAATAAAGGATGTAACACTCACCGCGTTATGCATCTCTCCTGGACGGGGAAGATGTCTGATGTAAGGAGCCCACTCAGAACCCTGCACAACAGCGAAAGATAAATAACACTTACTAAAAAAGAGAAAGGATGGGATTGGAAAGGCGGGAAAGAGGATACAATAAAGACATGCATTGTTTAGGAGCCTACATAGGAGAAAGGAAACCTAATATCTTTTGGCTGCCACGTTTCGAGCATATTACTTTTCTTACACTAACATTTAGAAACTGTAACCACATTTGGTGCACAAGGCACCCCATGGGATTCAAGCTGACAAACGGATTAAATAAATTAAGATCGCTCCTCAAGGAATCACATTTTAGAAAATCAACCTCACCCATCTTTTGCTCAATTAGTATAAGTAAAGCAAGCCTTGTTACATTCCCAACTTCATCACCTAGCATGGACAGGATCTCTGGACGCATATTATCTTCCGTTATTTGCTGAAAACAAGAGAAAACCTATTAATTAATCAACATCTCAGATATGAAATATATGAATCGAAAACAATAAGGGACCAGGTAGCAAAATAATACCACACTGAAAGGAACTTTTAACATACACTCTCCTTCCATTATCGACTTTGATGCAACCAAACACCTACATTTCAATGCCAGTGAATTTCTGCTCAACAACTTTTCCAGGCAAAAGTACTGAATTTGGTAACAAAAACTCACAGCAAGAAAACACTAGCAAACCCCCCAACCTGCCATAGCTGGATTTTCCAACTGTAAGATGAGACGAAATCCCCACACCAGCTTTCTTCTCCAACCACGGCAGAAAATCCTCACATTCTTTGTCTATACAGTTCCTCACCTAACGCAAAAATCAAAACTTTCTTCACCTAATAGTATCAAACCAGAAAATGGTTAACCCTGCTCAAAATTTGACGGGCCAAATTCAGACCCACCTCGGCCGATGACATGGATGACGACGTCGTGAAATGCTTCCATGTCGCCCCAATGGGTCGGGATTGAACGCAACAGCAGACGCTCCCTATCCTACTTCTCAATTGCATTTCGTTCGTTGCTTCAAGATTTTTAGGGTATCTCAGAATTGAGGATTATCAGATACTTTGGCATCTCTTAATTGTCCAGATAAATAATTACCAGTTTTATTAATCACATATTAGATTACAATTACAAAAACTGAAAAAAAAAATAAAAAAAATATATATATATATATAAAAATGGAAAATTGATTTGAAGCATGGAAGCCTGAGGAAGAAGAACAGCCTCAGCGGAGGTGGTCGTCAAGATGACGTCATCAGTGTCGCTTGTTCTTGCTTCCGAGGAGCAGCGAGAAGTAGAACAAGATCCTGAAGAAAAATCCCCAAGCGAGAGTGACGAACAAGCAACCCCATTTGCTCAGGTCCGTGACGCCCTGCTGCCTCAGCACGTCCACGCCGGTGGTCAGGCACGTCGAACTGGTGATGCTCATCCCCAGCGACTCGCCCATGTTCTTCAGCAGCTTCAGCTTCAGCGACTCCGGCACCTGCGACAGCGGCGAGTTGTCGAATATCTGGACCCCTCTGACGAAGCACTTGGCGGCGTCGTGGAACTCGTTCTGCAGCACGCCTTCGTACGGGTACTTGACTAGCGACAGGTAGTGGAACCATATCCAGTAACCTGGGATTCTGTCGCGGGTGATGAAGAAGCCGCTGAAGAGGAGGAAGTAAGCCAGGATGGCGACCACGACTGTGTACCCGATCATCACGTGCGGGACGACGCCGGAGAGGAAGGTGACGAAGGAGCTGCCGGCCCAGAAGGCTGCGAAGATGAGGAAGAAGTAGAACAGGAATCCGGAGAAGCCGCCAGCGAGGCCGACGGCCCAGAAGGTGAGGGCGGAGAAGGCTAACGAGAGGAAGATGAGCGACGGGAGGACGACGAGGGAGTGGGAGAGCACGTACGAGGATCTGCGGTAGGCGTTGTAGGCCGTCTCGCGCATGAAGATGTAGCGTTCTTGGAGGAAGACAGGGAGAGCGTCTGCGCAGGTGTAGAACGTTGTGGACATGGCGAAGGCGATGAAGCCGAGTCGCTCCTGCACCCCTTTCGGCGAGTTGTCCAGTCGCCAGTACATGGTGGCTAAGATGAAGCCTGTCACCATCACTGCGCCTAACCGGATGCCGAAAAGCTCCGGTTGGCGTCTCGAGTTCATCATGGAGCGTTTGCTCAGCACTCCCATCTCCGTCCAGAACGGATTTGCGAAAGTGGGAACCATTGATTTGGGATTGGCATCAGCGCTGACGGAGTCTGAGACTAGCTTGCCTCTTGAAATGCTGGCGCTGATGGCCTCGCTGAGCGAGTAGTCAGCGCAGTCGAGGTCTCTTCTGCTGGCTTGTTTCATCTTCAGCCATCTCTTGTTGTACTCTACTAGGCTCCTGGTGCCGCCCGGAGTGCCTTCGAGCTCTCGGATAACATCCAGCGCGAACTCAGTTTTGTTCTCCTCTGGTGGAATGGGATAGCCGAACTCAGCGAAGTAGGAGGAGAGGTTTGCCGGAGAGCCGCTGTAGACGGTGTTTCCCCGGGATATGAAGAGGAGTCTGTCTAAGAGCCCGAGGATTCGGGAGCTGGGCTGGTGGACTGTCATGATGACGATGCTGCCGCTCTGAGCTATGCGCTGGAGGACTTTGATGACCATGTAGGCGCTGGTGGAGTCGAGACCCGAGGTGGGTTCGTCGAGGAAGAGGATGATGGGGTCGTGGATGATGTCTATGCCGATAGAAACTCGGCGTCTTTCCCCGCCCGACACTCCTCGGTGGCCTTCGTCTCCTATCACAGTGTTGGCAGCGTTTCGGATCCCCAGCTGATCGATCAAGGCTTGAACTCTCGCCTTCTTCTTCGACTTGGACATGGTCCGCGGCAGCCGAAACTCAGCAGCAAACATGAGCGTTTCCTCGACCGTTAGCATCGGAAACAACAGATCATCTTGCATCACGTACGCAGATATGACTTTCAGAAGGCGGGACTCTAACGGCTCCCCGTTCAGCGTCACGCTTCCCTTCAGACTCTCCTTGGCTATCCGGTTAGCCAGGGCGTCGATCAGCGTCGACTTCCCCGACCCACTTCCCCCGAGCACGGCGAGAATCTCCCCGTCCCTGGCCTCACCCGATATATCATTCAACAAAGTCTTCCTCTTGGTGAACAGCCCGCCGTCTCCATCGGCTTGATCAGGAACGGTGGCCTCACGGTGCGGGAGTAGGCTCATCTTACGCCGCACATTCACGCTGTAAGTCAGGTTCTTGAAGGACAACACAAATGGCAAATGCCGCGGCTCGTGACCGCCTTCATCCATGTCAAGAACCTGATGAGCCGGAGTCTCGAACTCCCGACTACTCACGTCGCCTACCCGCTTCAAATGCTGCCCCAGCGTCGGGGACCGAGCCGCGGTGAACTTGCGATCATTGTCACAGACCTCCATGCTCCTTCAGCCTCCTCTCCAACTGCCAAAAGCACAACTCACTCCGAGGTGAAGATGGTGTGTGTTTATTGTGCGTGTGGGTATAAAGAGAAAGAAGATACTTGTAGGAGGAGTTGAGAAGCGATGAGTTGCGTTATAAAACTACCAAGCTTATTTATACATTTGTTAACAACACACACGTAAATGTAACCCCTCTAGATTTCATTTCATTTCATTTTTGGGTATGAAATTAATGGCATTTGTTAAATGGAAGTGCATGTGAAGATGGTAACCTACAAAACCACAAGTTTCTGTTCATACGTATTGGTCCTCTGAATTCATGATACTGTAGGACTAGCCATTGGCTATGTATGCCACGTGGAGGTGAGGCAGTCGGAAAAGACATGCAAAATTAGGTTGGGGTGGTAATCTAAAGCGATGACTGCACGTATTCATGTCGTGTGAATTCTTGATTATCCATTTTGTTTGCCATTTTGATTGTGAAACGGCTGCGCTTGACAAGTCAGAAACACCTTTTTGTTGCTGCACTTTCCAGACTTTGGGGTTCAAATAGTTGCACCAATCCTCACCAAATTGCAAACGAACTCTTACCTACAAACTGAAACCATTTTGCTTGCTTGCTGGCAAAGACCTTCCAGAGGCTGCTTTTCCAAAATAGCCTCCCCGTGACCAGCGGAATATTGATCTGAGATATGGGTTTGAATTGAAGTTTTGAATTCTTGTAAAACAAGGAATTGCAGTTGGTCAACTGAGCTGGGACTGTTGACTTCCTGGTTGACTTCACTGATTCTGTTCCCACTTTCAAGTGTGGGTCAAACTGGTTTTAAGTATTTAGAGCAATGAAACCTCCAACCACTACCACCTCCTCTTGTTTGATCAAGAGAACACTTGTTAGCTGCGGTGTGATGCTCTTGCAAGCAAGCCTACTAGCTCAGCCATTCGATCTGTCAAGTTCATCACAATTTGTCGTCTAGAAGCGAAGAGGAAGTGATCCGGGAAGAGGCCTCGGTTGGTGGAATGTCATGGATGCAGAGAGAAACCATTTGAATCACTTTGATTTTATGTTCCATGTAACTTCTATTTGTCTCAAATCTCCTCTAATTACACGGTTCTATGGAATTTGCCTTTTCTCAGACTGGTCGAGGTTGCTATCATGCTTAAATATGTTTTCTTACGTATTCGCCGCACAAGGAAATACAAGACATGTTCAGAATGGAAAACCAGCTGTGCTGTCTATAAATATTTCAGAGTTGTGATTAGCTTGCACTGGATTTTCTAACTAATGTGAGTAATGACGATACTGATTTACGATGATGAACTTCTCTAGATATGGGAAATGAAGCCAAATCATGTTGTTGGGGATATTCACTCTAGCTCATCCAGAGTCTGCAGAAAATTTACAAGTAGGCCATGACAGACATTATTGCCTAAAATTTCACAGCCCAAAACACCTCAGAGAAACGTGAAGGAGTTGGTAGCCACACAAGGCAATGAAAAGAAGGTTAATATAAGTAATTAGTACGCATTCGTCGATCCGACGGTATGGAGGGATAGCGGCGGTTGAATGGAGTAGGCTGTTGGGAGGAGATGTGGTGGGAGTTGGTATGAGAGATGGATCATGTGACCGGCACGTGACCGGAAGCGCGACCGACACTATTTTGTTATTATATTAGATATGCCATCAGACTTGGATCCTTAGTAGCCATTAATCATGAACCCACAAAGCTCCTTGAACCCTTGAGGAGAATCATCAAGCTGCCAATATACACTCCGTGCTGGTCCTGACATTTTCGGGGCTCTCGGGCGGAACGAAAAAAATGTATTCTTTACGGTATATGTGTTTTTAGTAATTTTTTAGCAAGAAATTTACATAAAATAATTAAATCCTACAACAATATACATATAGATAATATATATAGGGGCGGATCCATTGAAAATCCTTTAAATTTGTAAACTGTGAACCATACTTGATTACAGATTTGGGACAAAACCGGAGCCAACAATCATCAATGACTAATAAGTTTGGAGGAGTTTGGTCGTAAAGAAGAATGGCTCGAGAGATGCGCAATGAGCCTCACTCACTCAAAGAAGGATGTTAAAATTGTCAATAAAGTATATGAAGGAATATAATATCGAAGTCAAAAACGCATTCGTAACGAGAGGGAACATAAAGCACTCATTCGATTCAAAACCTCAAAGGTAAGACATAAATATTTAATCAACCACAATTACAGATTTGGGACATGGTTCAGAGAGAGTAAACTATGGTGGGATTTTGAAGGTTTTAACACCAAGGCGGTATTTTTAAGTTTTTAAAAACTTTCACTTAATGTGTGGTGAATTCAACTATATAAAGATGCCAAATTTATTTGGAATCATATCAGGCGAGGAATCTCATAATCCATGGAGTTGATATTGAGAAATTAAGAGTGAAACAAAAATGTCAACGAAACTTTTGTCCTACATGTTAAGGGGAAACCATTCAAATTAGTAATTGTCCAAGAATTGTGTGGAGATCGATTCAAATTCAAAAACAGTGACACCTTGTTCAAATGCAAAAGAACTTTGTGTAACCGACCGATGACAACGTGTTCGAAGGTAGCAGAGACAAAAAGGTCCGATAAATGCAAGAACGAGGAGTCCAAAATATAATGATCTAGAACAGAATTACAACTTTCAAAAAATTCCTTGAATTTTAGGCGGTTTATCAAATGATTCTAAGGGATCAATTTAGAAGGAAAGATGAGGAAAGTTCAATGATTGAAAAATGAAACCAATCCATGAGAACGCCAATGTCATGAGATTCGACAAGAATACTGAGTATCAAGAGAATCATAATATGAAAAGTTAGAAGATTAAACTTATTTCAAATTATTGGAAAAAAGAATATGTGGTTAAAAAAAGATCATATCTTGGGAATAAAAAGTCAATAGAGAATGATAATAAGAGGGTTTTTTTGATAAGAAACTATATTTTAAGATGTTTTAGAGCACAATAGCAACAAAGCAAAGTCAAGATGTGTTAGAGTAATAGCAAATCAGGTTGTGGCCGAGTTAGGCAACAAAAAATATGTATTTTGTGACGATGATGATCTAGGGAAGTGAATGTGCCACCATTTTGGGCTGTGGGGAAGATGATAAAGCGTGAATTGTCACAGAGTTTTTTGTAAAAAGATAGAGACTACTTTACTGCCCCCTTCAATATACAAGAGAGTCATTGAGGAAGATATGCCAGTTGAACACGAGGTACAAGTTTCTTAGATTTCAAACTCTTAACTCCAATCATGATATCATAATCATATCATGGCTATGACAAGATTTATTTCGAAAGTTCGTAAGAAGAAGAGAGGGAGCTTCGGATTGGAAACAACAGTGAGACATCACAGGAGAAAAGAAGTCAGAAAAATATTCATGTTGAAAGAGTTGAGTAGTGTAACAAAGCCAATAAACTAACTTTTCAATAAAAAATTTGCTTCAAAAACAACAAAAAAAACTCAAACTGGCAGAGTCAGACTCTAGCTCAGCTTCCTTTTCAAAATGCATGTATTAATATACTAATCAAGAGAGTAATCAAACCAAGCAAGTTCAGGAGAGCTTGAATAGAAGTCCCCACCAATTCTTGAATCAGGTCCCAATGCAAACTCAGTTGGGGTCTCATTTCCATGATCTGGAGGCCCAAAATCAGAGTACTAAAAGGCTTTGAGGTTGTCGGGAGAGTTATTGTACACGACTTGCCCATGAGATAGCATAAGAAACTAATCTAGGTGACTGAGAATTCGAGAACTAGGTTGGTGGATTGTCATGACGACGGCACTGACACTTGTAGCAATCCTTTGAAGGACCTGTACCACCATGTAAGAACCAGTAGAGCCCTGAGGTTGGCTCATCCAGGAAGAGAATGATGGCTTTTGGCACAATGAATAAACAAAGGCTGTTAGCAAGAGTTTGTCACATACAAAATACCTATACAGAAAAGAGTTGAGATCTTCAGGAGGTGCTTCAGCAGAGAAATTCTGATACAGAAACACTTCAAGCCCCGACTCAAATACAGCATCGACCCAAAACAAAAATCCATGGAAAGCAATCCAAAATATTATTACGACTACATCAACAAAGCAACTTGCCAAAGTTCATATCCGATTGCATTCAGGTTGGAAGTTAAGATAGTACAATATCTTGAGCTCAATTTTGACTGCAGAAAAAGAAGAAGTGAAACAACTGTGATGAGAAAAGAAGATTAAGAGAAATTACCATACTCAAAAGACTGACTAACGACATTTTCATTAGAGGTGAAAATCCATGAGAAAGAGAAATAGTTTAAACACAGACTAATTGATACCATGATTGACAAGCAAAAGTATCTCATAGTTCCCCGATTTAAAAAACCATGTCTGAAATTTCAAGGCTTACCACAAATTTATCAAAAGCATGGCACTGAAGAAACAGTGAAGCAATGACCTTTCTAGCTCACACTTGATCTTCGTCCGAAAAGTTAACAGCCATTTCCCAGTAATGGACCACCCCAGAATCACTGAACACCTTTTTAGCCGCAGCTTCGGTCAGACAATTATGCATGGAGAACTTGGTAAAGTTTGGTTTAGCTACACTCCCTTGCCACACTAAGACACACTTGTTGACAGGCTTCTCCTCATTTTCTTCCTCGTCATTCTCAGGTTCCACAGATGCAGCCCAATTTATACGTTTAAGCATCAACTTGCCATACCTCTTGATAGATTTATTTCCCCCTTCAACAACCACTACACTCATACCATTTGTGATAACAGTGCAGCCTGTCAGTCGATTCTCTTTGGCATTTACTTCAACCTTGAACTTCATCTGTGGGCGCGACAGATCAATGATTTTATACACTGAAACAAGAGTTTCCACGGTATTTGGATCATCAAAAAGCTTCCTCTCTTTCTTTTCACGGCGTTCTGCAGGAGTGAGTTTCCTTGCAATGTTTCTATCAACATGAGCTTGTTCACGCTCAGCAGCAGCACTCCTAATTTCCATTTCAAGTTTGGTGGGATCTTGGGTGGCTTCAGAGCCAAGAACTTTCATAAGATTGCTCATCTTCACTTTCGGCTTAGGAGGCTCCAGCAAACCTTGCCTGATCATTTCTTGCCTCTCCTTCTCTCTTGCAAGGCGACGCTGTGTGCGGAGTTTCTTCTGTTCCTTCTTGGTAAGTTTCAACGGTTGAGGTGGAGGTGGAGCAGGCTCAGCAGGAGGTTCAATAGGACGAGGATGTTCAACATATATAGTGATTTTTTCAATTTTAAGCTTGTCGTCAGTGACATCAGCATCAGCTATGTCTCCCATGTGACCAGATACGAGAAGTGGCACATCCCTGAGCAATAAAAGAACAATAATGTGAATGAAAGTAGAGCCAACTAGCTTTAAAACAAAACACTAAGTTACCGACAATGAATAGTCAGTCTCAATCTCATTTTTCTTGCTCTAGTTGGAGGATTTCACAAAATTTGCCAATAGATATAACGTGGCGCACAGTGTGTACAAAATAATTTTAACCACAAATTCAACTTACCACCACTCGGTTTCCGGAATTGGATCTTTAGGTTTTTGCTTGGTAATAACTCTCTCAGACACCTCTATCAGATTAGGATTTATATCGAGCTCAGCTTTCGCTTTAGCATACTGGGCTTGCTTTGCCTTCAACTCTTTAGCCTGAGCTTCTCCAAATTGACTCTGGACAAAATGATTGGGTACTATTAACACAGAGCCAAGCTGTCAACTAAAAGTTCAAAAACAGTCTGAGAGAGTATTTTTGAGTGGAAAAAAGTAGAATAGAACCTTCAGTTTCAGATGCTCCGCCTCTTTAGACCATTTCCCTTCCTCCACAAATTGAAAGGTCATCCTCTTTGGCCTTAAAAGCTTAGTTTTATTTATTCCCATATGTGGGTCATAGTAAGGGTTTGAATCCGGGTCGACATCCAATTCAGGTTTTAGTATTTGAAATGCATCTTTCTTATGCTTGTTGATGTTGACCTGAAAAAATATTTTAAAAAATAAATGCGACAGAGCCATGTATGAGAGCAATGTAATACCAGGCATCCGTGTTGGCGCAAAACTCACCTTCAGCGTGCTCAGACTACTAGGCTTAGTAATATTAACTACATTTCCCTGCTCATCTATCTCTCTACCAAGGGCATCCAACCGAAGTACAGGGGCTTTAGCAGGCTTCGGCAGGATAGAAACATCACTGGGTAGTTGCCCAGGAAACAAGTTGATAAGAGGAGCAAATTCAGGGTCTTTTCTGAAACCCATCTTGGCGGCAAGCTCCTGTGCACGTTTCACAGCTTCAAAACTAGCGCCAGAAAGATTTCCAAGACCAACTGTGGGAGTCATGACAGAATCTGTGGGAGGCTTCAAAGAAGATGAGGCAGTTGACACGGCAGGTATTGTTCCGGCACCAGAAGATGGTGCCCTTGCCCCCGATTCGGATTTAATATCTAGGTTTAAATTAGCACTTCTGTTTAACTGTAATAAAAAGGCATGTTATGTCAGCCAATAACAAGGAAACACACAATTCAATGCAGCTATATGCAGTAGTAGAGTATATAAAGCAGAAAAAAGAAAAATAATCATGAGCAAAATGGATTTTTTGATCCCCAGCTTACCCCTGGGAGCTTCTTCATTTTCTCTTCTATCTCTTTCCGTTTCTGAAGGGCTTTCTTAGCTTTCGCTATTGCATCAAGAGATAAATTCCCAGTTTTCCCAGCAGCTGAGGATGCCCCATCTGTACTAGATTTTCCAGGAACCTCATGAATGCTGTTATTATTAACTCCCTTATTTTCATTTGTGGTAGTAATTGAAGATACCTTGGTCGAAGGTGGAAAGCTAGAAGGAAAAGATTTGTCAATAATGTCCTTTGAATTTAAATGATGTGGTTCAGCCGCAGCTCCCTAAACAGAAACAGGCATATGAGAAATTAGAACACATTAGAAAGTAATAGAATTATGAAGCAGAAGATACAATAATATTACAAATACAAGAAGACAAGTTCCTGAATAAATGACAATACGCTAAGAAGTGAAGCCATGCACTAACTCCGTGTTTTTAGATGTGTGGGTGTTAATAAGCAAGAATTCAGGTATCTGTTAAGACAAAGGCAAGGAACATCGACGTCCACAACAACTCTCATACAACTCTAAATGTGCTCAAGCATCCATGCTCATTGCTCAAGGTTCCTAAACTAATTCACTTAGCAATTTCAATCTTTCAACCATTACAAGAAATCCAAGAAATCAGAAAAAAGAATCGGAACTGACATAACCTGTAGCAGGTTTGAAAAATGAAATATTTTAATAGGAAACGGGACATGAAAACTTACATTTGCAGCTGAACCACTTCCAATAGAGTTGGCAATGTCATTAGCAGAATAAACCTTCTCATCATCAGGTTCCTCCTTAACCTTAATCCCAACCAAACTTGGCCTCTTAATTGCTTCCGCTCTTTCAACATCCGGTTCCTCCTTCACACCGTCTTCAAACTTCCTCTTGCCTCTCCTGTCTTCCTTAATCAACACTTTCTTCCCCTCCTCTACCACTTCCTCAGCGACCTCGTCCTTGAATCGCCTCCTCTCTTCCCTCAAGCCTCCAGCAACATCCTTTACATCTTCACCAGCATCCGCACTCACCCGCTTCTCCTTCCACGCTCCATTACGATCCTTATCCTCCTCCCTCCTCCTCTCTCGTTTCTCTTCCCTATCCGAAACCCTAACTTTCTTCTCACCCCCCTCATCACACTCCTCACTCCCACCACGATCCTTCCTCTTGTGCGACGATCTCGACTCATCCCTAACCCTAGCAGGCGACCTCTCGCGCCTCGAATCCCGATCCCTACTCCCTTCCCTCTTGTAATCCCGGTCGCCGTCCCTCTCGCGCGACCGATCTCGCTTCCCTTTATCAGATCTGTGGTGGCGGCGGCGGTGGCGGCGATCGGAGTCGCGGTGCTTGTCGGTCTTGTGATGTTCTTCTTCTTCTTCTTCGCTGTCGTCGCGGTGCTTGCGTTCCCGACGGTGGCGGTCCTCGGTGGCGGAATCGCGGTGGTCTCGGGACTTGTCCTTCTCAGCGGCTCTATCCATGTTGGCGATGAAACGATGAGTGACGGTCGAGAGATTGGAGTTGGAGACGAGTAGATAATTTGCCAACACAGATGATATATTAGGGCTGTGTTTGATTTAAAGAAAATTTGGTAGAAAATCCTGAGAAAATTTGTCTAAAATAAAGAATATTTTAGTATTTTATTGTTATTTTTTATCTCTAATCAAATAAAAAAATAAAATGAATTTTGTGAGGAATCCATTTTCCCACTGAATTTTTCCTAAATCAAACACTACCCAAAGGAAAGAAATATTTAAAAGGTTTTGAATTATATTTTTTATCTAATTGCGAATCGAACTATTCTATTTTTTAAATAAAATGCACACGATTAGGTTTTCTCCTGACACTAGCGCGTGTACTGCTCCGTCAAGACTAACAATATTAATTTGAGGATGTAGTTAAAAACCAAACATGAAAAACATTGTAGTTTGTAGTGTAAGGAGAAAGATTTTTTTTCAAATTTGGCTCTCTTTCGCTTTAATCACTATCATTTGTGAACTCCCGCTTAGTTTTTTTTCCATTCTGACCGAACTGCGAAAATTCCTATTATTTTCGCTGTTCGCAACTCCGAAAAGCTCCATGTAATTTTTCGCAGTTCCTAAGTGCGAAAATCGTAAAGATTTTCGCAGTTCCGAACTGCGAAAATTGAAACCCTAAAAAAATTTCACGTGGACATGATTTTTCGCAGTTGTGATCTACGAAAATCTCTATGATTTTCGCAGTTATGAAGTGTGAAAATCATATGGAGCTTTTCGCGATTGTGAACAACGAAAATAATAGGGATTTTCGCAGTTCGGAACTGCGAAAAGGTCAGAATGGAAAACAAACCAAGCCGGGGTTCACAAATGATAGGGAACGAAGCGAAAGAGCCAAATTTGAAAATAAATCAAGGAGAAACCGTTAGAATTTTTTCCCCATATAATTAGGATTTAAATATTTAATTAAAACAATAAATTAATATGAGTTATTCTTATAACTACACGTTAATTTCATGCGGACCATTACCAGGGTTCTTAAAATTTGATTCCATTTAAAAACATTATACCAATGAAAGTGAAACAATAATATAGTAAATTAGGGTTTAAATATTTAATTAAAATAATAAATTAAGGAATATAATTCAAAACAGTAAAACCATAAGCTGCAAGAACAGTTTCGAGTTCGCCGCCTATACAAAATTGCATGTGTAATAAAAATATTATTTAATAAATTAATTATTTTGCATATGGTGTTTGATGATTGATTATAAAATTGATAACTATCCTCACAAGAAATTACTTTGTTAGTTCGGATATGATTCTATGAATTAATATGAGTTATACTTATAATCACATGTCAATTTCATGTGGAGGCACATGTTTACTATTTTATAAATTTAATTATAAATATTTATATTTTATAATATTTATTTTTAAATATATTATAATATCATTATAAACATTGAAATAAACTAAGTATATTTTTATTACTGTAATTTACTCTGCTATTTCACCTTTTAAAAATGGATGCTTATTCAGAGGAGCAAAGTTAAATAATATCAAATCAAAATTAAGCAGTTTTGAATCATGACCGTCCATCACCATTTGAAATGTGTAAAGTGAAAAGTGATTTTTATTATTATAATCAAAATCACCTTATTTTCTTCAAAAACCACCATGGTTTACATTAAAACTATCTTATTTTGAATAACATTAAATTAGCTTAGCATCATGGGATATTAGTTCTTAAAAAACTCTCTCACATACTACCATTTTTATAGTATTGAATAATTATACATAGAATAAAATAACATAATTTTCATTTTCACTCTACGATCTAACTCTAACTCTAGATACTTTAACATATAATCAAACAAGACTAAAAACTAATTTTTATAAATATAAACCTCATTGTAGAAAGAGATTGACTCTAATTATTGTTAATTGTCGTTGTGAAAGTGAGAATTAATAAAATTATATTTTTAGATTAAGAGCGGAAGTTTGAAAGCAAGTGATGCAAGAACTATGCATGATGAATAATTTTTAGGGAAAACTACAGAAAGGGGGTATGAACTATCACAGTTTTACAAATTACGGGTGTAACTACCATTTTTTGCAATTTGCAGGTTTTTTAATTTTAGGGTTGTTTTGTAAGTAAATATTTTTCAATCAAGTCCAGATCTAATTTAAACTAATTACAAACTCACCATCAACAATACTAACTTAACCACCCATTCATTAAATTTGTTCAACCGTTAGCATTAACTTCATCTTAATCTACACTTGCTTACATTAACATGGGTAATTTAGGTTAGATTAGTTTTGTTGAGGGTGAGTTTATAATTAGTTTAAATTAGATCTGGACTTGATTGAAAAATATTTATTTACAAAACAGTCCCAAAATTAAAAACCTGCAAATTGTAAAAAATGGTAGTTACACCCGTAATTTGTAAAACTGTGGTAGTTCATACCCCCTTTTTGTAGTTTTTCCTAATTTTTATTCAATTTTACTTTCAGAGTTAAATTATGCTTAAGTGACATAATTTTTCAGTCATTGAGTAACAATCAATTACGTTCCTTTGCATAATTTAAATAACATTGATCAATATTTTTGTGCACTCACTTTCAAATATAACATATGCTTAAATAGACCAAATATTTGGTCTTATCAAAGAAATTCTAAGAAAGACCAGACAAATATCATATAAACTCGGTTTATTTTTTAAATTAATCCTTTCATAAAATTTGTTTTTCCGACTGACCTTCTCTTCAATAAGTTTTCTGAAATGACCTATTTGAGGCCAACCGCGATTTGAAATCATGTCTGAATTAAGTCCAGCCACGGTTTCAAACCGTGTCTGGAGGATGACTAAGATGATCGCCCTCGTCAGCACACATGTGGCACAACTAGGGTCTCAAACCGTGTCTGTTTTAAGCCAAACCCACCATTTCAACGTCAGCAGAGGAAGCTTCTCTCCGAAATCGGCCTCTTTCGGGGTGTAGAGCTGAGCCCCGACTTTGTTATATTGTGGATGACAATGTCTTTGGACCGGACGCTAGTGCGGTCATCCGTTCCCGGAGGAACTGTTTCAATTCCCAAGGATCTCACAACTCGACCATCTTTAAGGATTTGAAAGTACCCGGTGACGGTGAAGATGATGTCCTCGCCTTAATCGTCCCGCGAGGATTGTGTAATCGAACTCTCAGCGGCCTATTTAATGAATGAGGTGATACATTTGATGAAATCTCTCGCAACTGGGCGGGACATATCTCCATTTAAATGGAAGCTATGAACCTCATCGGGGATTTCGTAGATGTCGACCTCTCTGCGCCAACTACTTTTCTTGAGCTGATCCACAAAAGCGAATCCTCTGTCTCTCAGATGATACTCATCTTTCTCAGTCTCGAGCACAAGCATCCTATTCCCTGGGATGAGTTTCAGATCATTCAGATCTGGTTTGATCCCGGGATCATCGATTCCCTTATTATTCGGACATATGTACATCCACATCTGATCAGTCGCATCTCCGGAACCAAACAGATACGGATGGACCAGAACCGATCCGATCAGTCTCACACCATCCGGCAAGACGCATTTCCCAACCCTGACCAGCGGATTGTAGGTGATGTTCCCTCCGACGCTGTCCCCAGCAATGAAAAGTTTGCTCAAATCAACGTGCTGCTTCGGCCACAGATCCGCTCTCTGGCCATTCTTCACATGGGCCGCGACCCACTGTGATCAGATGAACTCAAGTTGAGCCGCGGTTTGAAATCATGGCTCGCTTAAGTCCAGCCGCAGTTTCAAACTGCGGTTAGATTTAAGGTCCAACCGCTCTTTGAAACGGTGGTTTGGTTTCAACCAGACACAGTTTGAGACCCTGGTTGTGGCACGTGTGTGCTGAGGAGGACGATTAGACTAGTCATCCTCCAGACACGGTTTCAAACCGCGGTTGGCCTCAAATAGGACATTTCAGAAAAACTTATTAAAGAGAGGGCCGGTCAGAAAAATAAATTTTATGAAAGGATTAATTTCAAAAAATCAATAAATTCATGTGTATTTCTCATGTATATTTATTATACATGAATAAAACGAAAGCATGTATTCACAATAACGTTATCTTCAAGATCTATCCTGCAAATAAGAATAATTTTATTTTGAGTGAATTTTACATGATGCATGTTTTCAAGTAGCTTGGGATAAATATGATTTACTATTAATATATGAGGCTCCGTTTTGCATATCCTCCATACGATAATCTGGTTCAATTGGCCCGACCCTCCACAGGTGCAAGTGGAGCACTTGCACCAGGCCTCCGACTAATACATGCCTCTAATTTAGCAGTTCCAACCTCCAATTTCACTAGGATCCCCCTTCCGACGCCGACGATGAGTAAGGCGAGGGCGCTGTGGATGGACAGAGGGGAGAAGATGAAGTTTGAGTCTCGGGCTGCAGTAGAGATGAGGTGGTTGGTGAGGGAGAGGGTGATGGCAGTCTGACTGGCGATCACTGAGGGGAAGGCAATGACTAGAATAAGAGAGTTTTGGGTGAGAATTGTATTTAAAAAGGATGAGATTTTAATAAAATAATATAATAGAAGATGTTTGTATTTTATAGTTGGTTTCACCATTCAAATTGGATTTGACATATATCTAACATAACTACTTGCAATTATTAATAATTGTCTTTTACAATTTTAATGCATTGTCTATATTTTTGCAATATATGTAACATATAATGATCATGATATAAAGGATAAATTTAGCTTTCATGATTCTTGCTAAAGGATCCCAAATTTGTGGTGTAGTGTTTATATTTATATATTGATATTCACTCCATAGAAAGAAGAAAAATTAGTAAATGCACAAGTAGTAACCTTAACCCATTTGTTGTCCGAAAAAAATCATGACGATGGACTTCTTATCAACAGCCTATTCTCATGCACGATAAGCATAAAGGTCATATTTATCATTCAAATGTAACATAAATTTTATCTTTCATTGTGAATCAACATTATCATGTGTCTCCTGCCGTGGTAGTTGATGAAACATCACTACAAAAGAACAAATTATGTGACTTGGCATTTTGATTAGAAATCTGGTGCAATATTGGTGACATAGCCTTTGCAACCAAGTTAGTAGATTTGAACAGTACTAAGTATTTGTCACAATAGTGGCAATCACAGGCTTAGTGACCACATTTATCATCACATACAATATTGTCATTAGACCAAATGATCAAATTTAAAACCAATTATTTTGGTTGCAAATTATAGCAACTTACTTTTTTTTTATTACAGTTGCATATATAAGGGAGAGCACTTGTCATTAATTAAAGGAACCGAATTATTGTTTAATTAACCAAACCAAATATAAAAAGTTGTAACCGATAAATGAACAGAATTAGATTTGATAAGTCCCAATTATTCAATTTATTTTATATTTAACTCACTTGATTCTTGACCATTCGAGAGTTTAGACTAATGATTTTGGTGTGTTGTTGCATTTCAAGACTATTCTAGGTTTTAGTGTAAATACATTCTAAAAAAGAGTTTGTAGATAAAAAGACAGACAAAATTGAATGGAATGACAAAAGTCAATATCTGTCCGAACACAAGAACATGCGATGAGGACTGCGTCGCACACTATGATGTGGCAAGGACAAGACGTGTCACAACTACGAATGAGCAAGAAGCTGGCTCAGCAGAAGGCTAAGCGCGGTGGTTCTTACTTTTGTGCTCAACGCGCAAATTGTTTCTAAATTATAGACAACACAAAATTAACAACTTTTGAGGGGCATAACTTCCACGTGTGGTGCTCATTTTTATGATTCAAGTTTCTGTAGAAAGAGAAAACGAAGATTTGCACTTTTCTAAGAGGAATTAAAGTCTAACTCTCGACAAATTACTACCAACAGAGCCGGCAAAGTCGGGATGCAGTCAACGTTTTTAAAATCGGCTCTACTTTCTATTTCTAATTTCTGCGCATAACAATTCTGAATCTTCCTATGATTTTTAAAATTTTGTCCAGCGAAAAATGAAAACACTTACAAGGCTTTTCAAAGAGAGAAATCCTAATTTTACTCAACTTAAAACTTAGAGATACAACCCAAAAGGGGCTCTGAACTACCATCACTTACCTAATTGTGATCCGAACTACCACGATTTTTAGAAATGGAGCGATGAAAAATAAGAATTTACCATTACATTATTCCTAAACTAATATTATTATAAAATTTAGACTTGTGTTCAAAAGTTACGTTGTTTGGTTATCAAAATAAATAATATCGTTTTGCGCACATAAAGAAAACGATGTATTTTCATACTTAATCATCTATAATTATCAACAAATTTAATAATATCAATTATATATAAGAAATCAAACAAATTGATCTCAAGCATCATCTAAAATCAGTCCAATTTTATTTCCATCGCACCCTTTTTGGAAATCGTGGTAGTTCGGACTATAATTGGGTAAGCAGTGGTAGTTCAAGGCCTCATTTGAATTTTTTCTCTAAAACTTAAAAAAATCAAGAATCAACCCTCTCAGAGTCTCTCTCCTCTCGGTGTCTAAAAATCTTGAAGGGTTTCTACCTAAAGTCACCAATGGAGGTCTGCAAGAGAACAAGTCAAGTGAAGAAACAAATTTAGTTTGTAAGAGTTTTTCCCACCTATCTCTTTCTTGTGTTCTTCATGGTCATTCATGAATAAATTTCTTTGTACAGTTTAGGCTTGATAACTTGTAATATGTTGTTTGTGAGATTACATTCTTAATGAAATTCATATTTTGCATGTTATGTTTATTAAGCTTCAACTACAAGATTTCTTTGTAACCTGATATACTTAATGAAAGATTATGTTGCTGCATGATTTCTATCATTGATTTAATTGTGAAGGATTGAGCCAGTACAAATTATTAGAGTAGCAAATAAGCATATGTTGTGTGTGTTTATGTGTGAAACATACTTTTAGTATGTGTGAGCTATATTGCCTAGACTAAACTCTCCTTGTCATTAATCGTTAATATGTATGTTCTTCCTCTTTACTTATATCTTACATCTTAACATACATAATTGCTACCATTTGCGAAAGAGTATAATGATATTACAGTAGAAATATTTCTTTACGTCTTGTCATAGCATATTATGATGCATGAGGTCGTATATTTGTTGAGTTTGGTTCATCGCATGAATTTATCTCAAACATCAATGATCAGCACAATCACAAGTGAACAACCTGAGCTGCATGACTGTCCACTAATTCTTCTCTTTCTTTTTCTTAACAATCTTGCTTTTTAATAGGTTTCCTAATCATCAAACGCTTCGTATTGTATTTTTTTTGTTAGTTACTAATTCAGTTACGCTATATCCCTGTAAATTCGACCTTGGCTGACGACTTGCTAGTGAGATTAGATAATTTTATTTATATAAGACTCTCAATGATTGTCTTATCAATGATTAATGGATAAGTTAAGTACAGAATTAACAGAATTATCCGAATTAACAAAACTTAATTAAATTATTTAATAAAATCAATACATTTGTTTATAGAACTTTATTTTTAATAATTATTTTTTATTGATTATTTTGCTCAACACAAAAATATCTCTTATGATTACCGAACTGTATTAATCATATTTTTGTTTTAACTGAATTAATCGATCAAGCTAACTAACAAATCCAAATTAATTCTTTGATAAGCATACAAAGCCTCACATTAAATATAATCTAATATTTAATAAAGTCTCACATTAAATATAATCTACTACTCTCTCTGTCCGGTATTACTAGTCGAGCAGCAAAAAAATCTCATAGATTAAAGAAGACATTAATATCCAATAATTACTCGTTGATCGAGGATGAAGTTAATATCTCTTGATTTATTTTCTTTTCGACTTTTGAGCCTTAAATTTTTGATGACCATTCCTCTCCCAGTACTGAGATTGAGATGTAGCACCAAGATGGCGATGGCACTCCTTCTCCGATGACACTCCTCCAAGTGGATCTGATTACAAATATAGAGTTTTGATGGGGAAGGGAGCTAGACTGGTTTCTTGGTCATTTTCTTCGGTGTTAACCTGGTGAATATTGGGTTTGAATTTTTTAGTTTTGGATGGTTTGTATATGTGAAGGGAGGGAGGAGTTTAAGGGGACAGCGAGACAAAAGTATTCCTACGACACTCCTAGTCCGTCTAAATGGATCTTGTTACATATCTAGGATTTTACGATGAAAGGAAGCGAGATTGGTTTTTTTGGTCGTCTACTCTGTTATTAGTCTGGTGAATACGACTCTGATTTTCTTGGTTGCTTGGGTTTTGTATGATTTGGGTATGTGAATGATTTAGGTATGTGAAAGAGGGAGGATATGATGACCAGTGAGAAACCGAGGGTGGAATGTTGGGATTTAGAAGGGACAAGGAAGAGAGAGATATTTAAAAGTAGATGATGGAATTGTGAAGAGATGATTAAGAGTGAGAAAAAGGAAATGATAATTATGAGAGAGATTATAGATTAAATTGTTGTTGAAAAATATGTATCAGTTAAATTTGTATGTTGATTTTAAGGTATTTGTAGAAAATAAATATGTATTGGAATTATTAAATGACAAATAAAAATATACATATATTTTTTTAAAGTGATGAATAAAAAAAGACAGAGAGACTATTTAACAAAAAACTCCAAAAATCTATATAGCATTCCTAAATCTTCTGCATACATTATTTATTTGAAATACGATCAATACAGATGTAATTATCACATTGATGAAGCCTTTATGCAGACTCCCAGGGCATTAGAGAGTTGCTCCTTTGCGTGTATCATTTAATGTAATTGGTCACTAATCGTATTTTTTTTTTAAAAAAAAAAAACTCAGGCCCCGATCAACTTCTTAGATAATTCATTGTTTTACAAAAAGTAATATTATAATAAAAAATATAAAATCTTGTAAAAATTTGCTCATTTTTACCCATCAAGGAGTTGCAGGCATTAAACACATATAATGAGCACCCATGAGAGTCAGAATTTCAACATACAGTACAAAATAGTACTCACTCCGTCCGCTTTTATATGTCACTTTATTAAAATTATTTATCATTTTTTACTTGTCACTTAATAATTCCAACACACATTTATTTCTCATACTTCCTTAAAAGTCAAATATTAATTATAAAACTTTATCTTTTCAACAACAATTCAAATCATCTCACCAGTCCTTATCTATTTTTCTTCTCTCTTCTCAATTACCTTCCAAATTTATCTCATTCTCTCTTCTTTAAATTTCTCCCTAAATTCAAGAGCTTGTCCACTGTGCGACAACAAATACCGGACAGAGGGAGTAAGTCAATATGAAGCGTCACAATATTGGTCGTTACACTACATTTATTCTCCCGACCTTGCACTACTTCTTAATATGTAAGGGCATACAATTCGGCTTTATCATAAACTCTCTTTTCATAAATTTATTATACACATTGAAACAAATATGTAAGGGCATATAACTCACTTTATCATAAACTCTCTTTTCACAAATTTATTATACACATTAAAACAAAATTTTCAAATCTCTGCATATAGACTCACATATCATATTATACATTTTTTTATTTTCTATTATATTAATTAAAAAATTCTTAAATATATTAAATAGTTAATTATTTATTCATATTATCTTTTATGGATATTCATTCAAATATTATTTAATTTAGAATATACATATTACCACACTTCATAATTGAAAGTGTGGTAATAGGTTATGATAAATATTTAATATATACATATTACCATGTTTCATGATTGAAAGCGTGATAATTCTTATACATTAATTATATGCCTATTATCACATTTCAACTCTGAAGTGTGGTAATAAATTATTCTGAATATTTAATATATCTACTACAATGTTTCCAACTATGACATTAAAACAAATCGCTCCCAACTCTGACATGAAATTTATTACAAAACTTCAATATAGATGCCCAAAATTAGGAAAATTGAAAAGTGATGCAGAAGAATGAGAGGCATCAATGACAATGAGCGAATGAGAATGAGAAACAATAATGACAAATCAACTATCAAGATAAGCTTATAATCATTACTCAAACTGAAAATCCACCCAGAGTGCACAAGTAATAAAATACAGAGGAACAAAATATGTTGACAGTTCTCTTAGACAATCAAACAAAAGATGTGTAGTTAGCTAACGAACATAACGTTTTGCATTATTTCTACATATATGCACGAATATTATAAATAATTGTGATTTCTACATACGCAAGCGAATATTCTACATGAGAAACAAAGTAGCATTCAATAACCCGAATAAATCCTTAATCAAAAGCACAGCCTAACCCTAATTTACTCAAACCTAAATAAAACTAACTGCACAATCATGATAAGAGATGACAGCAAAGAGAGTACAGAGTGTTGGGGGTTGGACGGAACTGCTGGGGAGGAGGTGGCTGGCTGGGTGAAACAGCTGGAATGAGAGTGGGGTGGCGGTGGATGGGTGGACGGAATGGCGTAGGAGAGCTTAGGCTAAGTTAGTGCATCTGAGCTCTAACAACAAAGTGATGGATATTTGCTCACGACCATAACCAAAGGATTGAATATAATGAGATAAGTAAGATGCATCAGTAAAGTGCCATTTTGAGGTTCCATTATTTAACCACCCTGAGCCAAATGTATATCCTAGGATAAAATGAATGGTACAAACAATGAAATCGGCTGACACAAAAGAAAACACCAACAGGCAATGGTCACAGGAATGTAGCATCACCAGGGAAACTCGTGAGTGTACAACACACGACAAGCAAAGCAGAAATAACATTCAAGATAGAAAATCGCAAATGGCCCCAAGCCAATTTGACCACGTCAACATAAGAACATACAAGATACATTTACCATGGACCACGAAGACTATTCATCACATACTAAAATAATCCTTATTTTTAGTTCAAAAGAAGGGTCGTGATACTCTGAGTGTCGATAAAAGCATTTCGGAACATCAATAAAACTATTATGATAACATAAACAATACGTGGTTGGCACAAGTCTTTCTGGAGCCAATGTCCTGATAGGTGCGCTATCCATTATTTCACATAGTGGTAATACACATGCAGGTTATGTACACAACCATCATTATATTCACCAGGCATATCAAAGAGCAATAGAGAATATAAAATAAAATATATCTAGAAATAGTAAATCATAGCTGTGAAAGTTACTACGGCCCTTAACAAGAAATATAGAAAATACACATCCTTCGTATAAAAAGCAGTACAAGTATGAAACATAATCAGAAAACTCCATATTGTATGATTACCTTGAAGGTGTGATGAGTCATCGTCAGGGCAGAAATCGAGCAAATTTCTTAAGCAACCCTTTAGATTTCGAAGTCATCGTCGCGTAGAGCAGCCATTGCAACTTCTTCCTCATCGTCATCAATAGCAAAGTACTCGTTCTTCTCCACTGGCCTAAACATGTGGAACATAATACAATAGAAAACAAGGCTGGCAACCTCCTCGGCAGCATTGCTAACCCACTGGTACTTATACGCAGCAATAGTCCTCAGTGCAAACACCACAATCCTCGTGAAGTACAGGTATGCAATCACCACAGTATAGAACTGCCTAAAAAGAGTCAACTTTGCCAAATTCTTAGCTGCTTTCCCATCAGTCTTGGAAGTCTCCTTCAATGATCTAATAGACCAAATAATCGGGAACAAGATGGCACAGCAGCAGATGATATCAACCAGCAAGAAAATCTGATTCCACATTACCCAATCCTTAATGAAAGGCCCAGTCTCTCCCATGACAACAGATGCCAAGTTGGCAACAACCTGAAGCGGAATCACAATCATCAACACCTTCTTCTCCTTCTCTTGCAGAAACGGCTTCAAAAACGACCATCCCGTTCCAATCAACACAATCACAGTGAATAGCAAAACCACCCGAATGGTCTGGAAGATGTAAAACAGCACATCCCAGCCGTGGGGCTTCCCAGTGACCTTAACATAATGCTTGTCTTCAGCGGCACACAAAAGGTTCAACGCTTTCATCAGCACCAACAACCCCATAAGCGCATGGATCCTATGGGCGTTCAGCTTGTTCTTCAAACAGATATAAATCCAGCCAGCCAAAAACGCAACATAAACCGTACCGAACAGGAAGTACAAAGTGGGAAGTTGCGTCTGACCTGCCGACAGATAATCCTTGACTCCATTATCGAGGTTATACATCTCGGTACGAACGGTCATGGAGACGGAGGACTGAGGATTGCAGTTGGCGAAGAAGAGGCTGTACTCGTTGGGCGAGTCGACGTTGATGGTGTCATCCAAGGAGGCGTGGGGCGGCGGAGAGAGCTTCTCGAAGGTGAAGAGAGGGACTATGTACTGGGAGTCGAGGACGCAGAAGTAGTCAGGATTGTCGTTGGACTCCATCATCGTCTGGATCACGGCTTCATCGGAAATGAGGAAGAAACCTAGTCGGGACGGGGTGGGAGGCGGCGTGTTGGGGGATTTGAAGACGGAGACGGAACTGAGGGAGATGGAGACGCGGCCGGTTCGGGTGAAGCCGAATCGCTCGAGGAGGATGACGGGGCGGGAGTCGGATTCGATCTTTAGAAATTTGATCTCGGCGCGAGCAGATGGGAGAGTGTGGTAGAGGACGAGGAGGAGGAGAAGCCCGAGGAGCGACTGCGTTGAGCGGCTCATGTTTCCGGAGGACGATCGTGTCGAGGTTGCAGCAGTTGGCGGCGGCGGGTTAGCCGCCGGCCGAGTGGTTGACTTGTGGCGAGAGGGAAAGAGGTAGAGAGAGAGAATGGGGCGGAGAGATCTGGTGATTGTCTTCCTTGTCGAAATGGATTGACGTAATCGAGAAGGAAGAGAAGGAGTCAACGTGACACTGGGCCGAGGCCCAAATGAACCACTTGCAATTCACAATCACAAACTGGCGTGATAACTTATTTCATCCATGCCTGATTATTTTGCATTTTGCATTTAGAAACTATCTAATAATTTCAAGGTTTTAGATTCGAACTTTGTTGGTATGAGAGTAATGGGTTTGTAATCACTATCAAGATGGAGGGGGTGAGCCGCCCCTAACCACCCAAAAAAAATAGAGTCGCACATGGATGCATCGTGTCACAGGTTAGCCCTGTGATAAAGTTTGAGGCCTCGTCTTGGCCTCAATAACATTTTTGTAATTATTGAGTATTGATCTTTCAGAGGTCGGGTGACAAATCAAATGATGGATTATGAAATTAGACTTTAATACGAGTCTATCGATATGAGAATTACATAAATCGGATAAGTGGTTACCCTTAAAGAGCTAGTATGTAAGGAGAAGTAGTGGTGGTATTTCTTCTCAGGTAAATGAGAAAAGCTTCATGAGCTCATTAGGGGGAAGGGGAAAGTGATGGTGAGTTCAGTGATCTCCGGGATTAGGGCTGGTCATAGTTCTGTTAAAATCGAATACCGAACCGACACAATTCAATTCGGTTCAAAAAGGTTTGGTTTTGATAGTTAATAATTATGTTTTCAAACCGAATCAAAATATTAAAATTATTACAGTTCAGTTATCGGTTATGGTAATAAAATATTAAATCGAACCAAAAAATGGATTTATTTATAATTTTTCGTTACTTAATTTATATTTGAATGTCAAAATTAGTTATTACACTACTTAATAAATAATCGTATAACGAATAATAAAAAATTTACTGTCAGTACTTTTTTCTAAATTTTTTATGAGTTAAATCATTATTAAGTAGGATTTTTATTTAAAAAATTACTTCAATCGGTTTTTCATTTTTTGAATGTAACGAACCAAAAAAAAATCAATTTGATCTAAAACCAAACCGCTACAAATCAGTTCGGTTTTCGGTTTGAATATAGAAAACCGAATAATAAAATTATGTTTCAATTCGGTTCGGATGTGAATCCTAAGTGAGCCCAACTCATGTGAGACATGGGGACGAATCTTCGAAAGTCTAGTGAGCTTCAAAGATCTTCATAAGGTGTCAACCTTATGGACGTCGTTCAAATGTGGCATGACGCCGAAGACGCGCAGCGAGTTCCTTGTCTAGGCTAGATATTCGATAATCCCTTAATCCCTCAGATAATGGGCATAAATGACCACGAGGGATCCTTGAATCATACTAGATTTCTCTTAATGTGATATGAGAATCAAAAGGAAATTTAGAAAATGACTCTTATACTTTAGACGAGAATGAGAGTATGTGAAACTCCGAGATAGATCTCATGGATAAGTGAATATCCCAACCGAGTAACATGTGACTGTTTATAGAGATCCTCTCATGAGTCACTTGATGATGCGTGGTTAAAGATAATCTCGTATCTCCCTTGAGGCACGGGGTAATTCAAGAGACCCTGAGCCTTGGGAAGGCTGGTTGATCTGTGAAGATTTGGGCGCTGCACGGTCTTATGTATCCTAAAGAGTGTAAAAAGAGTAAGGGATACGACCCATTATTCCAGGACCTTGACAATTAGTATTAGAACACGATTTCGATCGTAGGATCATTTCAAGCTCGCATGTCAATTTTGATTGTTGAATTACTTCGAGCTTTCTTACCCACATATGTAAAGTATAAAAGAGTTGTATGTGTGCTAGGTATGAGATATGGGATAAGGTGATAAGAAAACCCATTGATACTTTTTTGTGCAAATGTAAATTTGATCGTTGAGACCTTGAGATATAAAAAAGTCTTGAGCTATTATAGAGAACTCTAAAACTCAAGAGCGACCGAATTGACGGTGATTACTTCTTTGGTTGGTTTTTACGGAAGTTGGGATTCGTTCTTGATTTTAGTTAATCTTTAAACAAGAGACGGGCACATCACTTCTTCTTGAAATTTTTTTAGATATCAAGTCCTTCAGCAAGAGAGTGGTGAAACTTTTATGACTTAAGTGGTTGAGTTGCGTTTTGAAAGTTTGATTCAAAGAAGTCGTGAGAGCCTTGATCTTGTAAATAAATTGTTGAGATACATGTCAAAAAATTGAATCAAGAGAGAGGAGATGACTTCCACTGTGTTAATCAGTTGAAGACTTGTTGCTAATTGTTGAGTCGAGAAAGGGGTGATTCCTCTAACAAGTAATAAGTTATGGACATTTGTTTGAGTCTTTAAGTCAAGAGAATAGAGACTTATTCTTGAACTTTTGGAAGTGCACTTTTAAGTTGTGATGGTCTTCTGATATGAAGACTTGATAAATAAAATTGATATCGAGAGTTGCTTAGAGACATCTCCAAAAAATTTTCAGAGTATGATTTCAAATTTCGATGTTGTTTTTGAGTGAAACAATTGATGGATTAAGTTGATTTTAAATTATGATGTCTTTTTTGAATTAAACATTTGATACCTAGAATTGATACTGAGAGTCTATTCAGGACTTCTTTGAGTTTTATGGGAGTGATTTGATATTGTCATATCCTTTTGAGATAAATAATTGATGTGAAGTGTCCATACTAAAAGTGGCATGAAGTTTTTCTTCTTGTTTGAACATGGTCTGAAGTTACAATGCTCATTTGGAGCAAATGATTGATGTGTTGAGTATAGTCGAGCTGAGTTAATTAAGCGGAGTTTGTGTTGCAAATCTTTAAACGTACTTGGATTGAACTGAGTATGTGTTGTGAGTTTTGAGATTTACTTGTTAGATGGAACAGAGTTTTTGTTCCAAATTTGAGTCAGACTTGTAAGTGAACCCTCAAATATTATACGCATCTGAACTTGATAATATGTTGAAGACTAGAACGGAACCGCTCTTATATAGAGATCTATAGGAGTATATCTTTAATATTATTTAGACTAGAAGCCAGTGGGGTGGACTACTCAATGAATATTGTGGACTGAGCTACTTGAATTTATCCACTTAGGGTGATGGCCAGAGTTCCGAGGTACAAGTTTGAATTCCAGAAATGTGATAATATAGTATACTTTCTTAAGCATCGAATGTAAGGAGATAACCAACTTGGCCCATGAGTTGAAAGTTTGTGTGGATCTAAGGAGGACTTGTTGAAGAGAGCATATTTGTCTCTTACGTTTGTGGATAATTATATTGAGATTTGTATAAGTATAAACCAAAAAGTATTATCGGATAACCTGCTCTTTTTGAGTGACTAAACAAACACACTTGTTGGCTTTTGTGAGTTAGTAAGATGCTATTAAGACACATATGAGTATGAACGACAACACATTCTTGTTTATTGTATTTGAAAATAAAAAAAATTGTCCTTTTTCTGGTCTCGCATTTTAGTAAATATCTTCATATTTTTTGTGTGGGTAAACATATATTTTTTCAATGCGCGTGTGAAAAGATATATTCATCTTCTTCATGTTGGAACAAAGATATTTTTTTTAAAATGAGTGAGTGTGAACAACAATGTATTCTTGTCTATGATATTTATAAAGAGCAAAATACTTGTCTTTTATTGCAGGAAAATAGATTAAACCTTCTTTAGCAGGAGTGGAAGCAAATCATTTGACAGTGTGTGTGTTAAAGATATTTTCATCCTTACATTTATGAACAGACATTTTTGAGAATTGTGTGAGTATGATCAGCAACTGGTCTTGAGAAAATTTTCTTTTTCAAGGTTTGAGAAATATATTGTGGCATGATTATGCGAATGTGTTAAAAATGAAACCTTAGAAACTGATCAATCTATTCAAAGGCAGATGTGCAAAAAATGTAATTGAAACTTTGAGTAACCGTATCAAAGGATTCTTGGCGGTATCGATGGAGCACCAGAGGTGACTCTTCAAAAATGTAATCAAGACTTTAATCAACCAAATCAAAGGATTCACAGCAATCTCAATGGAGCACCAGGGGGTGACTCCTAATCAGAGAGTTATCCCAGTTGGCCAGCTTGAGAGATATGAGAATCATAAAGTGGTTTCAAACAAATCTAAGGTTGTTGGCCACAAAGAAAGTCCAAAGATGGAATTGATGCACCTGTGATGTCCTTGTCCAGAGATGTGATTTTCTGAAATAACTTGGAGGATCATTCCAAAGAGACGGTGAGTACCTTATGTATCGAATGAGATCAGTGGTTATACTGCTACTGAAAATGAGTTGAGAATATTGTGTACATCTTTATGCCGCTATCAGATTTGTCCGTCGAGATGGGCATCCAAATTCGGTGCGAAAGATGAGAGAATCATGTGAGATGAATAAGATATTGTGCCTTATTAAGGATAAATACCATATTGAAATATTTTGGCAAAGGTCAACGAAAAATGTTTTAGGATTTTAAGCCTTTGAGTACTTTTATGTTTGGAATTAAAAAGGTTGGATACCGTCGAATTGAGACTTTGTGGGCTGAGATAAAAAAATGATATCCTTAGAGTAAAATTTGAATGTAGCTTTCATTGTGGATTCTTTACTTGAGACTTTGAACGAGTCATAAAAGGAGTGGTGACTCCTAGTGAAATATTTGAATTTAATGGTTGGCTAATAAGGGTGAAAATCCTCATTTCGAGTACATTTGTTGATTAATGGACAAAACTTGAGCTTGAGTTTGAGTCCAGACTTTGAATGTAAGATATAAATATATAAGTTTTGGATTATATCGTTGGATGAAGAAGGAGGGTGTTAAAGATAAAATTAATTTGCACCTCTTGCTTTCTCAAGTTTTGACTAAGATGTTGACTATTTCGAGCGGGTGAGGGTGTCAAAGGTTGACTTTAACTTAAGACCTTTAATCTTTGAATCTTTAATTACCATTTTAGGGTTAACATAATCTTGACAACCATTGAAAATAAAATGAGCGTGGAAGAGAATATCAAGATTGGTAAAGATACTGTCAATCATGATAGTTAAATCGACGACCACATCGAAAACTCGAGTTTGGGAGGATGTCTCGAGGTGATATTTTTATTGGACCATACATTTATAAACCGTCAATCATGATAGTTATGGTTGTCGAGAACGTCGATAAGTTGAGTGTGAGAGGATGTCACAGGTTAGCCCTGTGACAAGGTTTGGGCCTCTTCCTAGCCTCAATGGCATTTTTGTAATTATTGAGTAGTGGACTTTTGGGAGTTCGAGTGGCAGTTCAAAAGATGGATTATGAAACTAGATTTCAATATGAGTCTAATGATATATGGATCACATAATTCGGATAAGTGGTTGTCCTTAAAGAGCTAGTATGTAATGAGAGACAATGATGATGTTCTTTCTAAGGGAAATGAAAAAAGCTCTGTTAGCTCTTTAGGGGGAGTGATGGTGAGTTTGGCCAACTCTGTGGTAAGTACTCGGATGTGAATTCTAATTGAGCCTAAATCATGTGAGACATGAGGGAGGATCTTCGAGAGTCTAGCGAGCCTCGAAGATCTTCTTAAGGTGTCAACCTTATTGACTTCAATCAAATGGGGCGAGACCCCAATGACACGCAATGATTTCCTTATCAAGGCTAGCTATTTAATGATCCCTTAACCCCGTCTAGCGAGCCTCGAAAATCTTCGTAAGGTGTCAACCTTATAGACTTCGTTCAAATAGGGCGAGACCCCAACAACACGCAATGAGTTTCTTATCAAGGCTAGCTATTCAATGATCTCTTAACCCCTTGGATAATGAGTATGAAGGACTACAAGTGATCCTTGGATCATACTAGATTTTTCTTAATGTGATATGGAAATCAAAAGGGAATTTGGGGAGAGACTCGTGTACTCTAGCTGTGGACGAGACTAGGTGAAACCTCAAGATGGATCCCATGGATACGCGGATATGCTAACTGAATAACATGCGATTGTTTATAAAGATTCTCTCATGAGTCACGTGGTTAAAAATAATGTCGTATCTGTCTCAAGACTTGGGTAAGTCAAGAGAACCCAAGCCCTAGGAAGGATGACCCTGATCTATGAAGATCTGGGCGCCCCACGGTCTTATGTATCCCAATGAGTGTAAAAATAGTAAGGGATATGAGTCATTATTCTAGGACCATGACACGTCGGGTCCATCCCACGCCCAATATCTCATTTGTGTGTTATATTTATAATGGATTTAATAAGAATTCAGTTCAATTACACCATCAATTCACATCTAAATTAAATTTAAGATTGGTTTGGTTGAATGAATAGATCGTTTAAAAAGACAGACAAAATTTTTTGACTCTCATTCCTCCCATCTCATTCAAAAGCTATATGAATTGACAACTTCCCCACTTTTCCTTCATCAACTATCGTTCTACCTAAATTAAATATCATTTATCAAACTACTGTCTTATATGAAGTTGTATATAACATTCACAAACTAAAATGATATTAAGATTTGTTGAATGAATAACGTGAATTACCAAACTAAATAATATTTCTTTTTTATTAAATAACAAGAATGATTTACAATAAGAAAGAAGATGGAAATATATGGCTGAGGAAAAGATGAGAACTGTCAAAATAGCGTCAAATTACAACAGCTGATATCAATAGCAGTTGAGTACATACATAAACATTAAGAGGAAACAATGTTCTATGAGGAAAAATGATTTTTTTGGTTCATGAGTTGGCAATCATAGGTAGATGATCCTGGATCGACGATCCTAGACGATAGATATTGTGAAGACTAAAGTATGGGTAATGTTAAGAATCTAGAAGGATTTGGTGAGAAGGTTAGCTAGTTGTTGTATAGACTGGAGATGATCAAGCTGTAAATTTCCATCAACAACCTTATTAAAAATCAGGTGGCCATTAATCTTTATATGTTTAGTGTGTTCATGAAACACCGGGTTACGAGCATTGATTATGTAAGAATAACTGTCTGAACATAATAGAACTTGAGTAAACGTAAAGAAATTGAAGGAGATCAAGAAGCCAGATAACTTCACATGTGATTTTTGTAAGGGATTGACATTCAGCCTCAACTAAAAAGTGATATATTATGCATTGCTTCTTACATTTCTAAGAATAAGTAATGAAACCATAAAATATACTGTAGCCAAAATGGATTTTTGGATAAGTGGGAAGACACCCCAATACAGTAGCCAAAATGGATTTTTGGATAAGTGGTTAAGGTTTGGTTGTCTTAAGAACTAGAAATTTATTAATATTAAGAGTTATAATGGCTTACTTGGGGACACTTATGATTAGTGGAAGAGAAATTTTACGTTTACAACTAATTATGACTAAACTTATAAAGTCAACAAGACCAGATAGTGGATTAAGTAGTTGGATAAAAAAAGAATAGGATTCAAACGAATATAGTTCGGCCCAACCCGCACTATTTTGGGAGTAAGCCTATTAAACCCATTAATTACTGGACCCACGGGCCAAAGTCTAATTGATGGGGAAGGTCTTCGTCAAACATGTGGTGACATAAAATCATGTTACTATACTCAAGTAAGACAGGGTCCGCCATCATCAAAATAATTTCCTTAGGTGGCTTGATAGCACCTCTCTAGCGTCGGCAGCTGATGGACGGTTCAACCCAAGCCTCGATGCTTTGAGAGGGCCAGTTAGCAGGTGTCCGTTGTAGCTTAGACCACCCTCCTCTCCCATCTGTCATCTAGTTGTAAGCAGTAGGTAACCCTTAGTGCAGATCTGACCTAGGCGCATCCATGAGCCCGAGGCCCTATGTCCAACACCCCTAGCTTTTCAGGGTCGAATGTCTAGCACCCTTCACATGCCCAGGTCTAGAGCCGAGCTTGCCAGAGATCAGCACCTAGCACCCTCACCATCTCGCACGTAGTCGAGCCAACCTTGCAGGTCATCAAGGTCTACAATCCGACCAAGATGGTTCCGAAGGTCCCGACCTGAAGTAGTCATCTAGGCCCCAAGCGACCTGGTCAAGGCCTCATGACTCAACAACACCTCACCCACGTGTAGGTTCCTCGAGTCTTACTTAGACCTCGCATCACCCATTGAAGGCTCTCTGAGTCTTACTTAGGCCTCACACTACCTTTGTAGGTTCTCCGAACCCTTTTCTAGGTCTAGTGCCAACCTTTGTAGGCTCACAAGCCATCCTTAGGCCATCGTGCCTCCTTGTAGGCACTCAAGCCACCTTAGGCCACGCATCATCCTTTTGCAGGCTCTTTGAGCCACTTCTTAAGCCTTGTAACCCCTTTTGTAGTCCTTGCGACTTTAGATACTTTGGACCTCTATCAATAAAGTAGTACTGTTTGGAGAAAAAAAGGCATGAAGGAGTGAAGGAGGGAGATGAGTAATATGTACTTGGTTTAAGTCAATAGAAAAGGAGGATGAGAGATTTATAAGAAGAAAAAAGTTATTCTGAAAGAGTTAAGTTGGGATCTGAAAGAGGAAGTGACAAGTGGCAAAAAAAGAAAAGGGAATTGACTGAGAAACTAAGTGAGGAGCAATGCAACAATTGATAAAGGACGGCCTAGCAGGCTGGAGACCGACAAAGGCATGGAGAGTGAGTGGCTTACTAGTAGCAAACTAGCAAGTACAGATAGGGTGGACAGTGAACGGCGCCGCTGTGAATTGATTTCTTGGAAGAAAGTGAAGCGGCACAATAGACTAGCGGGTACAAATAGTTAGCTAGGGTTTTGTTGAAGATAATATTTTTTGGAAGAGGACCGGCTCTATCCTTGATCCAAAAACCAAATTGGGTATTAAAATCTGGTTTTAATGATTTGGTTTGTTTCGGTTCAATTTGTAATTAAAATTTTTGAACTAAAATGAACGGGTCAGTTTTCTTCTAACAATTAATCAAACTGACTGATTAAATAATAAAACCAAGCCAAACTCAATTTAGTTTAATTTAGTTCAGTTTATCTATTTATCGGTTTATTCTTACACCCTTAACCGCGCGCACGGTTAAGCGTGCGATGGATCCGGGGTTTGCATGTGACACATTATTGTTTTTAAAATAAGTTTAGTAGAACTTTCACAACAGATATTTGATTATGATGATTTAAATAGTTAAAAAAAGGAAACATATATCTACACTTTTTTAAAAAGAGTCAAAATCTAATTCTCAACATTTGTGCCAAAAGAGACAACAGAATTATAGTGCAGATTCTTTCTGAATTTTGACTCAATATTATATTCCTGATTTCCAAATCAAGATTAGTACGATTCCCTAGGATAATCCTACAAGATGTAAAGCCGAGATATTTGGCTACACGCACAAAGACTTGTTAAAGAGAGGAATTCCAACGCTACAAGGATTGTTATGGCATTAAGATATGAGCAATTATTTACTCATTTTCCAAATATTCTAGTGAATAAGATCGTATATTTTGCTGAGTTTGGTTCACTACAAGAATTTATTTCTAGACCAATGATCAACACAATCACAAGTTAGTCATATGAGTTTTGCATCTGTCCATTGATTCCTCTTCTTTTCTTCTTTATAGTCTTGCATTATTTCAGGTTTCATCCTAATCTTACAAACCCAACAACTTTTGTATTTTTCTTTTTTAGCTACTAAGTTTGCATATTACCTTGTCCCTGTGGATTTGAGCCTATTTTACTACTTACTAGTGATAAGTTAGATTTTTATTTGTATAAGGCACCTCAACGAATGCTTTATTATCCATCATTTATATGAGAATCATATCTCAAGTCCAGTTAAAATAGGATATATGAATTCAGAAATAATTTCAAACTTCTAAACCTCCTTGGAATTCAATCTTAGAGAACTAGTAAAACTTTAGATATTATCTCCTAAAGTGATAATGATTTAGGTATTTCGAAATCTCCATGAAGAATATACAAACCTATTTCATCTAGAACTGATCAAAGACAATTGTCTCTTGATCAAACAAGGTTTAAAATAGTGTATGGCGTATTGTTTGGGAACGCAATTCTCAATTGAAGTTAAGCTTTTGAAGTGTTATCAGTATATCATATAATATACGAGTATAGTCCTTAACATGAGTTGGTCATGACTTCC
Source organism: Kalanchoe fedtschenkoi (assembly GCA_002312845.1). Classification (NCBI taxonomy): domain Eukaryota; kingdom Viridiplantae; phylum Streptophyta; class Magnoliopsida; order Saxifragales; family Crassulaceae; genus Kalanchoe; species Kalanchoe fedtschenkoi. The sequence continues at coordinate 483,868 of NQLW01000061.1, read as the reverse complement.
TACTTAATGAGGAACATGTTTTGATATCATTAAATGCTATCAATAAATCTGGTAGCTATATAGATGATTATTGAGTATGTTATGAATCTTGATGAGGAATATAAGCCAACATGATGGATATGCCACTCTCATATGATGAGAGAAATATCTTTGAATCCCTCAATGAGTTAAGATAAATGTATACACGTGCTTATATGGACTGAAGATCAGTTGTTTGATTTGTCAATCTTACTCGGAGATCGAGAAAAGTGAATTAACGTAATAAGGATAACACTTCATCCTTTCTTATGCCCGTTCAAGATATTGCTTGTCAAAGGGATTATTAGTAACTGATTTATTATCAAATGGGAGATTATTAGGGTTTTCCCATTAAACCAGTTGATTTACTCGTATTGACTAAGATTTGGTTGCCTTGAGAACCAACTTATTCTTAATTATGGATTATAATGTTTTACTGGAGAGCTTCTTGTGAGCAATGAGTTTTTAGTCCATAGCTTATTAAGAATAAATCTAAAGGGTCGCACACAAATAATTATCGGATATTGAATTGAGTAAAAGCCAAATAAGATTAGGTTCGGTTATGATTTGGTTCAACCTGCATATGAATCAAATAAACCGAATGGGTTAAACACATGAGTATGACGCATGAACAACGCACACTGGGTCTGGCCCACTGGCGCATGCCTAGTAACATAGCTAATCAGCTTGGATCGTGAGATGAAGTCCAAAAGCATGATTCTTACTGTAAATAAAAGCTTATGATTTCTATTTTCTATGAAATATTCTCTGTTATTTGATAATAGGAGATACACTAGTACGAGAGGGTAGGATTTTTTGAAGAATTAATATTCCAGATAAAGCGCGATATCCAACATGAGTATGTAGATATCGTTAGAAGCATGTCATATGCCGCGCTCACAAAGCGAGGCAACCGAACGAAGAAAGGTAATAATGTGTATTATAGTTAGTTTCTTCTCGGTTTTCATTTTGTTTTGGGTTTCTCAATTCAAATCTAGACTTATGTTTGAGATCTGGATTGAGAATGATCAAATTGAATAAATAAGTAATGCGAATATAGATATGTATCTCATGATTTAAATTACCGCTAAAACCATGGAATAGTTTATGCCATTCCGAATTTGGACTTATGTCAGAAATTCAAATTTCTGTTTTGTGTGGGTATGACCCATGAATAATGTTGACTAGTTCTATACTATAGGCACGAGCCCAGTAATCCAGGTAATGAGCTTGGGCCGTGAGCCGAAGCTTACAAGCATGATTCTCACTATAAATAGAAGTTTAGAATTTCTGTTTTTATAAAATATTCCCTGTTATTCTATAACGGGAGATAAACTAGTAAGAGAGTATAGAATTTTCCAAGGAATTAGTATTTCAGATCTATCGCGCTCACAAAACGAAACAACCGAGCGAAAAAATGTAGTAATGTGTATTACGACTAGTTTTTTTCTTTATTTTTGTATTGTTATGAATTTCTTGATTCAGATTCAAACTTATGTCTTAGATATGGATAATGAGAACGATCAAATTAAATAAATAGGTAATCTGGATTCAGATATGTATCTGGTAATTCAGATTTCAGCGAAAGCCATGGAATGATTTTTTGATCTTCTAGATGTGGCCTTATGTCACATGATTTGAAAATTCATATTTATATTTTTTGTGGGTGATTCCCAACACCTAAAACAACAACAAATAAAATGAAATTTTTTGTTGTAATATTATGTACATCTTATTCGGAAACTTCATGATCTCTTATCATAACCTAATACTCTAATAGTGGATAAGAGTTTCAACACGCTCTCGTGAACATCCACATTTTCAGTCCTTAAGATCACATGATCGCTTCCGTGACGCCAAATCTCATTAAAAAAAACACTTCGAAAGTTGCACATCTCAACTATGTAACATCATTCCTTCCACCCGCAGTACATACCAAGCCCAACCCATGAGGTGATCATCACAAATCGCACGTGAAGCAAATTCATAATCTTATTCACAACTTCAAGACTAAGGCTGTGTTTAGTTTTGGAAAAATTTGAAGAAAATGAAAATTTATTAAAAAATATAAAAAAAATGTGAAAATGAGAAGAAAATTTTGTACAAAAAATAAGATGAAAAATAGAAAGGAAAATTTGTTTAAAATAAAGAATGTTTTATCGATTTCTCATCATTTTTACCCCTAATCAAATAAGAAAAAATAAGATGGATTCCATGGAAGAATACACTTTCCTCCAAATTTTTCTTTTCATCAAATTTTAACTAAACCAAACACACCCTAGATGAACATTAGCCGAATATGATCCATTCTCACCTCATTTTATGTTTGATTATGTATAGTGAAATGTTATTGTTTCATATTTAAAATGTATTTCTTGATGTTAAACCCATCATTACTTAATATTCAGGTACAATATTTTTGTGATAATTGACATCTCAATCAACAGCATGACACGAAAAAGAAATCCGCATGCCTCCATGTAGGACAAATGTGTTAATTGGAACACATGGGAATGCGGTGAAAACCAAACATAAACATGGCTGACTATTATAAGAAGAGATTATAAGTTGTTTTTTTTTAATTTTATTAATATAAATTACAACGGACACATTTAATCATCAGAATTCGACTTCTAGTTATTGAAATTGTCAGAAATCACCTCTCACTCATTTTATCATCAGACTTCAATCCTGATGACATATTGAAAGCTATTCATGAAATTGAGAGTCAAAAATAGAAGCATATGTGTCCTCATGGCTCAGATGTTATCTTTTTGCAGCGTTCCAATCCTTGTTGATTAATTGATCTGGATTGATGTTTCTCAATTATCATTCATCTAATCCCAATGGATCGACCTTAATTCTTATTTCGTATAGCATTAACATCCTCCAATCGAATTGGTTGTATAAAAACAATCATACTCTTGTTTGGATACTGATTCTTGTATATTTAGGGTGTGTTTGGTTTAGGAAAAATTTGGGGAAAGAAAAATTTGAGGGAAAGTGTAAAACCCCTCATGAAATTTTTTTTTTCTTGTTTGGTTAGAGGTTAAAAGTTGTTAAAATATTCTTTATTTTAAACAAATTTTCCTTCCTATTTACCATTCAATTTTTCTACAAACTTTCATTCTTAATTTCTCACAAATTTTCCTTCTCATTTTCAATCAACTTTACTTTCCACCAATTTTTTCCTAAATCAAACACTCCATCTTTAGTGTATTTGATTTATATTTTTTGTGCCTATTCTACTAAATATCAACTCTTAGGGTGTGTTTGGTGTAGGGAAATTTGTTGGAAAGAAAAATTTGGAGGAAAATGGGAAGGAATCTTTTGTTTGGTTTAGAGAAAGTAAGAAGAGAAAATTAGATGGAAAATTATATGAAAAATTTTAACAAAACAAAGAGTGTTTTTACTATTTTCCTATAAATTTTCTACTCTTATCCAAACAAATGAAATACGATGGATTACATGAGAAATTCATTTTCCATCAAATTTTTCTTTCCACTAAATTTTTCCTAAACCAAACACAGCCTTAATGAATTATTGACGATAAATATTACTTTATTGCTCAATAAAATATGTATTGATGCATTGATAGATATTGATATAGAATTATTGGATTCAAACTCAAAATAAATTGAGGGGAGTCCAACTATACTGAGGAACTCGCCCAAACATATTTTAATAGTGCGTTAAAAATCTTTTCTAACACTATGTAAATTTGTTGAATCGACCTTTAAAATCAATACGTTCCAACTATATTTGGGAATCAACTTAGAGTTAGAGATACAATTAAGCAATGCAAGACTTAAGTCTCTTAATATATGCTCAATAATTTGTTGGATATTGAATTCAATAATAATTTTTTCTCGATAAATTGTCATTCTTTTCTGATTTTTTAAATAAATTGTTTAGCTTCTTTAAAGCATATGCATCAATTTATTACTTGATCGTAATTAATTCAGACATTATTTGCTATTTTATGGGACATCATCCGTGTACTAGATTGTGAAACATATTGAATAACATTTTTTTCCATTTTATATAATATAATTTTAAATTCTAATGTTTGTGTGTGTAATCTTGCTCGGGTCTTAATATAATTATTTCGTCTTCATATTTAGTAATCCATCTGATACGAAAGAAAATTAACTATTGGCAGCAGGGGTGTTGTCTAGTGGTAAAGAGAGTGAGAAGTGATTCCTGACAATTCTTACAATCAGAATTCAAATTTTATTGTGCTAGGTTGTGTGCGTATTTAATATTATATAAAAATATAAAAAAATGACTACTTTTTATCACATACATAATTCATTTCCTAATTCATTATGTAGTTTAAATTTTTTTTTTCACATAGTTATTGAATAATTTTTTATAATATTCACAGTTCCATAATTTTTTCTCTTTTAAAACCTTTTACATCACTAATTTGTATAAAAAAAATTATAACTAACGAACCGTCATCCCACCATAGTTATCAGAACCGGACCGGAGGTCGAACCAATCAGGACTCCGGTTACCGGTTTTTCGATTGAACCGGCAGTTTAACCCGGTTCGACCGTCGGTCCATTAAATGTAATTATTAATAAAAATCAAATTTAGTTTGCTAGTTATCCTAAAAACGACAAAATATCTTGATGGTTTGTTGGTTAGAGCTTCAGCTTTGAAGCCCAAAGGGCTGGGTTTCCGTTATTAATTTCAAATCTGACCTGTACCAGATCCGGTTCCCGATCGAACCGTCCGATCCGATCTGATTCTGATAACTATGCCTCCCACAACCATAAGAACAACATAACTCTCTTTTATTATGTATGCCCATTGAATGATCGATGGAATAAAATAATATTTAATAATTAGAAGGAGTGCCAAGCTTTAAATTATAATAAATAAAATATAACTACAATTATACTTACTTTTCAATTATTTCTTTAAATTTAATTTGCATCAACCAAGGGCGACTAAAGAATAATGCAACCTAGTACCTACACTAAATTTAATATGCGAGGAATCTATATAATCATTCACATTTGACTTGTATAAAAAGTTAAAACTGATTCGAACATATAAAATCTATCGATAAAATTTGTAATTAAAGAACAAAACATATTTGTAATTAAAGAACAAAACATATTTATATAAATTTAATATGCGAGGAATCTACATCCTATTGTCATGCATATTGAAAAAACATATTCATTTTTAATAATTTTATCTCGAGTCATTTTTTAGTGGAAATAGTCCATCGTGTGACTTTCTCACTTTTTAATTGTCACGTGTCATCTTCTAATATACTCCAAAAATAACTCGTATCATCTCTATTATTGTTATTTTTCTGCAGTGATCTACATTTTAAAAAAAATTTAAAAAATTATGAATATGCATATTTAATCAGAGATATATTGTACTATTTTATTAGTAAGTGATCATATATTGGTGAGACGTTACAAATTAAAAGAATAATAAATTGAACTCTTATGATGAAACAGAGGAATAGAATTTTAGTATACTATGTCAACAACACCCTTTTGGCCCTAGCAAATTTAATGGATGAAACATTAATTTGAAGGGCAAAATAAATTTTGCATTTGGTTGTCATGGAAACTTAGGACACCAAAATTGAATGAAGGACTAAGGAGCATATTTATCTTTGTTTTTTTATTGTTATCCAAACAGCAAAATAATATACATAGATTTTATGAAAATAATTTTCCAATCTAATTTCTGTCTCGGTTTCGTTCCGTCAAAAATTCAAATAAAAATATAAATTCAACTATAAGAAATTAGAATGAAAACATATAATGAAAAAGTTTCTTCTTACTTAATTGAACATTTTGAATAAATTGAAAGGAATGGAGAAATCATGCAAATTGCTCTTCTTCAATCGGATAATTGGTCTGGCTCGGCATTGAAGCCTTAAATGAGTCGAGATTCGTTAGTTTGGTTACAATAATTGCCAAAGCTTTGAAGCTTTCAACTTTTGTAAATAAATTTGTTGACGAATTTTAATTCTAAATATTAATTTGTAGGTAAATGTACTTAAAATAGCTTCCATGCAGTGGAAAAGAAAAAATTTCACCAAGAAAAGAAAAAATGCTCACACAAATAATAACAATAATCCAATTCAACTCTACTAGGCATATTTCGGAACTTCAAAAAAAAATATTCAGAAAATTTTTCAAATGATGGGAGTATTTGTTATATATTACTCTATCCTTATATGCTTGAAACAAGTGTTTGTTCTTTATCTCCACTTTTATCTATTATATCTGGGGAGTCAAATATAATATTATTTTTCAGTATATTTCTTCTTAAAAGCTCACGTCATGAAAAATACTAAGTATTATTGTAATCTCAAACTCAGTTTTCTCTGATTATTGAGATCCTCTCAGTTTTATATTATTTGAACTCGAAGAATATGTTTACATCACATCATTAAATAATTTGATTTTCCAATCATAATAGCTAAAGTTGTATGTTATTTGGATAAAACTACTTTCATTCTGTTTGTTCTATTTTTTCAGTGAACACATTATTTTTTTTTAAAATAAGTCTTTTTATTGCATAGCAAGTTGGACACAAGAAGGAAAGTTGATGAGAAGAATATGTTGTCTTGTATGAATTGTAGATAGGGCAAGAATGGATCAACCTGTGGAAATCAAAGCTGAACGACCTCAACCTCCAACAAGCTTATCGGCCACATAAATATGCATTCCCAAAAAGTCTCATTAGGCCTCTTTCATTTCTATATCTTTCATTAGCCTGGTCCCACTACCACATAAATAAATACCTATGTTGTGTTAATGTCGCGGAGAATCCGCGTGGTCCACCTCCACGGGTGGGCGCCCGACCACTCCGCCCTCGAAGGTTGTACTTGGCACGTTCATTCATTTCTGTCTTGTCTCCCGAAGGTTCCCTTTTTAAGTTTTTATCTTACTCAGCCCCTACCTATCCTTTAAATTACGTTTGTGTTGATCCAAATCTCCTCCAACATCAAACAAGTGTCGCATCTTAGTTTCAAATTATAATAATATTCTACTCAACAAAAGTACATTAGGCGCTACCAAGGTGGTAGCCTACTGACTAACGAAGATCACAAGTTTGAATTTTGATGGTTGGCTGTGATTGGATGTGTTAAATGTGTTTTTTTTATTTTCTTGGGTGTTGTATCTCTGCCATGTCTTGGAGTTTTGTTCACTTTTGAGTGTTGTTGGTTCTTTGTTTGATGAGGTGATTTTGTAATCTGTTCTTAAATGTGATAGATATGTATGTGCTGATTATAAAGCAATAGATTTCCTGTAATAAAGAAAAAACAAAAGTACGTTTAGGTTGTATTTAATTCAGGAAAATTTTGAAAGAAAGAAATATTTGAGAAAGAAAAGAGGAATTCCTTTTATGAGAAAAACAGATATACTCCGTCATGCTATACAAGATATATATTCGAGCGGCTAAAATAACTTCATTTTGAATGGTGGTTAAGGGTTTCAGGGTTTGATTCAAAGTTTCTAAGATTTTGGGGGGTTTTAGGGTTTATTTTTTTAGGATTTTAGGATTGAAGGTTTTAGAGTGGCGAAACTACGCCGTTTTAGATGTGTTTGGAAATATTAAAAAAATTGAAAATATGAAATTATGAAACCAAAAAATCTGTAAAACCTTAAAACAATAAAAATTTTAAAACTTAAAAATCATAAATATCATAAAAATAATGTAAAACGACATCATTCAGCTACTAGGATACGTAACTTATATACTCTGATAGGGTATATCCGCTAAGACCTTCTTTTATTTTGTTTATGGAATGTTTGGGAGGAAGAAAATTAGATAAAAAATAAGAACGAAAATTTGACTGGAGCAATTTTTTCAATGTTTTTCATGAATTTTCCACTATTAATCAAACAAGAGAATTATGAGATAATTTCATGGGAAATTCAGTTTTCCTCTTATTCTCCTTTCATCACCAATTTTCATAAACCAAACACAGCATTAGTACTTAATAGAAGTGAAAATTGGTTTGCAATCACATTAATTGAACCACAAGATGTGTGGAAGATAGTGGCCTTACCACCCGACGGTGTAGACTGATTTAAGATGGGTGGATTTTAATTATTGTTATCGTTAATTAAAAAAAATTAATCGTCCAGCCAAATAGTTGATCGGGAGAGTAGCAGATAAACTCAAATATATGTAAATACTTAAAATGCTTTTGTATGCTTTTATTTAAAAATATATAAAATTTTAAATGAAGCAGTTTCTAATTCATCAGGATAACTTTCTTTTCCGCGGTGTTTGGTTTATGGAAAATAGTTTAGGAAAAATTCGAAGGAAACAAAAAATTATTAGAAAATTGAGAAGGAAAATTGTGAGAAAATGAGAAGGAAATTTTATTAAAAAATAAATATAATATAAGAAGAAAAATTTGTTTAAAATAAAGAATGTTTTATTATTTTTCCACTATTTTCACTCCTAACTGAATAGACGAATATATGATAGAATTATTCAAATAATACTATGATGATATCATAAATCATTTTTGCAGGTTAGTTTTTACATTTTTAGGTGAAATTCGTCATGTTTGCTTCTAATAAGAATCAAACTCAAAATTTTTTACATAAATATCATCATTTTTTATCAGTTGAGCTAACATTTATAATTAAATACACTTTTCTCCAAAAACGTTGATTCTTCATCTCAATGGGGATGTCGATTGTGGTTAGGATTATTTATTTATTTTATTCCAGAATTGTTATCAAACGTGAATTAAAGATGTTGAGAGCAAATTATATCAGTAGGTAGGCTCATAGAGCAAGATGAATGTAACGTCCTACCCTAGTCCCTCCGGCTTACAACTCATTTTCTCCAAATAGGCATGCCGAAAACATAAATGTGAGACATCATCTATTTATTAAGGGGTAAAAATACCAACCAAACCAAACAATCCTTCTGTTACAAATCTGGAGGACCTCAAAAGAGTGCCCAAATCAGAACAAGATGGATCCACACATGAAATAATACCATCAGGAATTCGAACTCTGATGTGATTGTGAGGATGGTCAGAATTCACACCACAATTTTTACCATCAAATCATATATGTATCTTCCTTCGTATCTTAAGTACATGATTTAGCGTTAAACTTGAACCCAATTCTTTACACCACCATGAAAAATGATGATTTAATTTACTGACACCACAAGTACTCATACCTTTGAACACAGCTCCTACTACCACATGACCATCTTATTGTATAATAAGCAATCGGAATCGGGTCCTTCCTTCACTAGTCTGACTAGTAGGCTCCCAACTCACGCGCGTATCTGTCTCGGAGGTCGTCCACATCCTTGAAGCTCAGCATGTCGATTGACTGGTCGGTGATCCAACCGAATTTCTCCAAGAAGGGGCTCACATCCACCCTGCGAGGGTAGACGTCGATGCACTCGTCCCACACATTTCGATCTCCCAAGTCCCTCGCAACCTCCCACACGCATGTGTTGCACTTGAACCCCGACCCGAGCCCGATCATCAGGACCTTGTTTCCTTTCTTGAGACGCTTCTTGGCCTCCATGTACCCCAGCACGTACCAGATTGCGCTCGAAGACGTGTTGCCGAACCGGTGAAGCGTCATCCTCGCCGGTTCCACGTCGAACTCGCTCAGCTCGAAATTTTTCTCCATCTCGTCGATCACCGCCTTACCTCCCGGATGTATGCAGAAATGATCAACACCTGTTTTCAAGTCTGGCTTTGTTTTCATACCCTTCACCAGCTTCGGGTTCACCTTTTTACGGATGTATGTGACCGCAATGTACCTTAGCAGCTCCTTCAGAGGCAGCATTTTGGGCAGTAGCAGCTTGAAGTTTTCGATCAGAGCTTTGACTCCTGACCTCGGGAGGCTCTTAGTCAGCCTGAACCCATCATAACCCATCTCGTCCTTGTCCCAGCTGCAGCAGTTGTACGCTTCATCGTCCGCCCCGGTGTGAATTCTCACGGTGCAGCGGAGCTTCAACATGGCTCTGTCCCTCAGAGCCCTGTCGTTGGTCAGCAGCATCGAGCATCCGCCAATGCGGAACAAGCAGTTGGTCAGCATCATCGATCTGTCCTTCCCACAGTACCAAAACGGCCCCATTGACTCGGTGCTGACCACGACAGCTACCTGATTGTTGTAACACTTGAACAAATGCTTCACCAAATCAATAGCCACTAGACTGGCGCTGCAGCCCATTCCGGTCAGATTGAACACCTTCACATCATCCTTCATCTTGTAACGGTTGATGATCCTGGCCGTCAGCGAGGGCGTGGTCGCGATGGACGACACATTCACAATGAGAATGTCGATGTCTTTCGGCCCAATGCCCGCCGAGCTTTTGAACAACTGATCAAGAGTGGTGAACATGATCTCGTCCAACTCCGCCACCGCCTCATCCAAGCTCGGCGACTCTTCGTGCCCATCCACCACGATTTTCGGGGCGAATGTGTCCTCTCCGATTCCAGAACCCACAATTGCGCGCAGGAGGAATCTGAATTCCTCCAGGCCCAGATTCTTGTTCCTCAAGATTATCTTGGCGCAAGTTTCTGCGTCGACCCGCCTGTCCTGCGGAGCCTTGAAGCACTTGTAGCTCAACAGGTAGCACTGCTGGTCCCTGCGCCGCTGAACGGCCTTGATCAATCTCACCGCCACAAAGACGACAGGAGGGAGAACAAGAAGCCATGTCAGGTCCATAAACTCTCGCTAGTTAAGACTACAAAACCAACAGGTTTGGGCAAGAAGCAGCTGCGTGTGTCGTGTGATATATATGGATGAGGCTCTCAAGTGCTAATATGATCAATGTGTGTGTGGAGGGTGTTGGTTTGTGCCAGCTGAACTTATAAGCAGCATAAATGAGGAGGTGAGCCGTTATAAAATAAATGAAGTGACCAACCAAACCCAACACACCCACTTCATGGGACTTGAAGTGGCAGACTTACATTCCTTGGATTCATTGATTTCAAAATGCAGAATCGGTCAGACAGAAGATTGAGGTAATCATGTGCAGGAAAGTAAATGGGGCTCACAGGTCTCTTGATAAACTGGGCGTGTAGATCTGCCATGTATCTACAACTAAATGGTTGACAATCACATGCACAGATAGTCTCTCACTTTTGATAGAAAAAAAAATAAAAGGGGGCATCAAGCTGTTCATAACTTGAATAACGTGAAGATGTTTTTATTTTTCAAGGATGAAAAATATCGAATTTGAGAAATCATGAGACACTCACGAAGATCTTCAATTGTAATTTATGTATCGTTCGCGCCTGAGGCTAGATGGTTCTTCAATTACATATGTATCAAGTTGTTCATAACTTGAATAGCGTGAAGATGTTTTTATTTTTCAAGGATGAAAAATATTGAATTTGAGAAATCATGAGACACTCACAAAGTTCTTCAATTGTAATTTATGCATCGTTCGCGCCTGGATAGCTTAATTGGTTTGAGGCCGAGGCTAGATGGTTCTTCAATTTCATATGTATTTACTTGATCATTCTCGAGAAAAAAATATAATATATTGAATTTCATAATAAGTCAGAATAAAAATATATCATAATATGTAGGATGATCATGGTTAAAGAGGATTTTCAGACTAGGACCACCCAAAAATCTATGTATATTTACCTTGCTAATTATTAATTATGCAAACCGGTAATTCCATTCATATGTGGCAAATATCAAACATAATATTCTCAAAATTTTCACATCCACAAATTATCTCATTTGACGCTCAAAGTTCTTTATGGCTTAGTCTTTTGGTTTTTAGTAATGCTTAGAGTTAGTTTGGTGATCACCTCCTCCAACATAGCCAACAATCACTGCTTGAGGGGTGTTTTTGGTATCTTATAGCCGTTGTCAATCAAAAATTTAAGAAACTGAGCTGATACATTTTGGAAAATTTATTCACCAGAGGTTTTGCTGATCGACATCCGCTCATGACCTCATGACTTCCACCTTGTTTTCATTCTACGATTCATGCCATGATGCACAAGGGTCAATTCAATGCTTGATTTACATGCACATCACAAAGTCAAATTACATATTTGCTGCTCCTCGAGGAATTGATGCAACATAAGGTTCATCTCTAGGATCTCTGCGGCCATGTCAGGAGTGTCAGACATTGATTAATCTTGTCGTCCTAGCAATTTCATGAACGTCTTGCATTTTGGATACTTATCTTTTGTGTGTAAGTTATGTGGTATGAGTTATGAATTCTCATTATGCTGAACTTTCTCGGTGAATACTGTTGTGGGATAAAAAGTGTTCTCATGAGTAAATAAGCTCTGAATTGATTGATGAACTCAACTTAGCACGAACTCGGAGAGAGAGTAAACTTATATACAACTGAGAAGGAAGAGGGGAAGAGGGAAGAAAAGAATTGAATAGAAGGAAATGACACCGTTTGGCAACGGCGCCTACTGCGTTTGAGGCTTGCAAACGACATTGTTCCTCAAGGATAAATTCCCTCCGTTACTTCTCCAAGCAACAACATTTCGCAACGGCGCCAAACCTTTTCTTCTTAGCCTGAAACGCACAGATTAACTGTGCATTGCAGCTCTGCCTCCACCACAAGCGTCAGCTCCACGGCCACCACATCTCCCATCGGTGACAGAGACCCCCCACCCACCCCTCGCTCCCCACCCCCAAATTTAGCCAGATACAGATTGTAAAGGTTGAACTTAGAAATCAAATGAAGAAATTGAGCTTTGGAAAGAGCCTTGGTTGACATATCAGCAGGCTGATCCACCGTTGGCACATAAAAAGGAGAAATCGTCTGATTCCAAACATTGTCTTGCACAATGTGATAATCAATTTCAATGTGCTTTGTCCTTTCATGATGAACAAGATTCTGCATAATAGCAAGAGCTGACTTACTGTCACAGGCAATTGGAACTGGGGTAGGCCTGGGAATGGACAGAGAATCCAAAATGTGAAGAATCCACTTCAATTCATAGGTGACATTAGCGAGAGAGCGATATTCAGCTTCTGCAGATGAGCGAGACACTATGTGTTGTTTCTTGGATTTCCAGGAGATTAGAGAAGATCCAAGGAAAACACAATAACCAGTCACAGACCAACGAGTAACCGGACATGCTCCATAATCAGAATCACACGCAGCCCGCAACTGAAGTAAAGAATCAGAACTATATAACAAGCCCATTCCATGAGATCTTTTAGATAACAAACCACCCTTAATACTGCTTGCCAATGACGATCACAAGGAGATGCCAAGAACTGACTTAGATAATGAACTGAATAGCTACTATTTGGTCAAGTAATTATCAGATACACCAATCAGCTTAACGAGTGTTACTATTTATTTCTTCTAGGAATAATAAAGTTATTCTTAATTAAAACTTTTCATGTCAAACATGAGTGGTATAAGTTCTAAAACTATTCCCGAGGATAAACAATTTTGGCAACTTTTATACTATTGTTTATCTATAGATACACCTCATCCTCTATCCGCTTCTATTTCGGATTGTCCTCTCAGATTTGTAACAATATGAGAATCACAATCGGTATCTAATACTCATTAGTAGAATAAGAAGTAACATTTACGTCAGTTAACATTAATACCTGAAATGAAATTCATACTTCCATTCATTCCTCTTGATCTTCCGGGTATAGTACACGGTTCGTTTTTCCAAAGCTATGTTTCATTACAATAATGAAATAATTCCCACTTATGACATTAAATTAAACATATTCCGTATGAGGGATTCAAATCACTCATTTCGAGTATGCTCCTGAAACAACACTTTCATAACTGTGATTATTTCATAAGTATAAATATTTACATGAAATAATTCACATTATCAAAGTCATAATTATGCTTCTCATAAGCATATTTCCAAGTGGGACATTCGGAAGTGGAAACAATTTTGAATTATGAGTGTCAAGAACATTTCCTTCTTCTCTTATTGAGAATAATTCTTAACAGTCAAAGTTGGTTCCTTTTATCCTTCTCAAGGATGGATCACAATAATAATATATGAAACTAACAAAAAATCTATAACAAATAAAATGCAAATAATGTTTAGTAAAGTTTACGGATTTGTTACACTTAACAAATCATCTTACTATACTTCATAAATGCCCTCTCAAAGTATAGTAAGTCAAGACTCATATTTCATTAAATCTTGAGTTTGCTTTATCGTTTCTCTCAAGATTTAACTATTTAGGTAAGCAACAATTGCTAATTGCATCATATGCAACTCTTGGTGATCCAGTGACACCTAGTGTCATGACTCCTGAACCTCATGCTTCAAGGCCAAGATCGTCTTGATACCTTGTCAAGCTAACCAAGCCAAATGTGTGAGCAATCTTTGCTCAACTTGCCTCAGTATGATAGATGTGAACACACGGCTTTAGCATGTCCCATTCACCATTGATCGAAGCCTTGACAAGTGTTGGATTTTGGAAAGGCTTAATATTATGGAGGGTCTAATTATATAACTTGGCATTCTCAATGCCTTGTGACGCAACATAAACATTCACAATATTTAAAGCATTCACAGCAACCATGATATAGTGCGGAAATAATATGTGAAATAATATGACCCCTAAATATAAATTAAAAAAATTTACAACTCGTGGATCGCCAATCATCCTTGCAACTCCCGGATCGCCGTCCGTCGTTTGAAATCCTTTAAACTATTCTATAATCAATACTAAGATAACATAAATACAAACGATACGCAGGCCGAATTGAAATTTACAAAAATATAGCCGACACGCAGGTCGCGATGAAAATTAAACTAGGGTCAAACTATTCACCATTCATTTCAACATACAATATCACCATATTATAATAATGCATGAACAATTTCATAACAAAAATGAAATTCACCTACTCTGTGCAAAAGCGATCCCTCCCAAGATCCAATACAAAAATTAGTTCGTAATTATTATTTTTCTTGATTTAATTGAACTCCTTTAATTGAACTATATGAATGGATTTGATTAATTCAACAATTGAATATTAATTCAGTCAAACTATTCAATTAAAAATTCAACAATTGAATGTGATTTAATAATAATGCAACAATTGAATCTAAATTAAATCATGTACAATTAAATCAAAACTTCAATCAATTTGATTTTTGATATATTTGATTTAAATAAACTCTTTTAATTGAATTGGAATTAATTAATTCAACACTTGAATAATTAATCCAATTCGATATTCAATCGGATAATTCAACCATTTTCTTTTAATTGATTCAACAATTGAACCAATAAATAAAAACATAGTTTTTAAATCAAACTGATAACTTTGTTCAACATTTGAATTGAAATTTAATTGAACCGGATCTGATTTTAATTTTAAAATTGAACCTTCAATTGGACTAAGTCATTTATTGATTCAACTTTTGAACCAATAATCCATCTAGTGTCAATTGAACCATAAAATAATTTCAGTTCAACAGTTAACCGGATTAAATTGGTTCGATTCGATTTAGTTCGGTTCGATTCTAAACTATAAACGAACCAATCACCTTCCCCGAGATAGGATTTGATAAGTAAGTCCACCACGGCAGGAGCTCCATTGTCCACCACTGCATCACCCGATCACATCACCGACTCGTTCCTCAACTTCGGTCACCGGCAAAATCATGCCACCGAATCGTATTCCAACTGCCCGGATCTCCAAATCCCAGTTCAGAATCCGATAGCTACTCATCGCCTTCTAGACAATCCATTGCGGCCTCGTCCGACAGCCATTCACGCAATAGTTGCTCTCCACATCAAAACCACAGACCAACCTCGACATCGGCTCCGATCTCCAGCAGCTCCTGAGAAGGAGATGAGATGAGACAAAACTCCAGTGTGTCAGAATGAAGGAGTTGCTTTTTGGTTCAAAGGCAAGGCAGCGACACCCGGTTTTTCATGGTCCAATTCACCCACCGTGCCGCTCTCCTCCGACGAGACGAAGTAAAAGAGCACCCGCCGACCAAAACCTAAAGCCCCTAACTCATTCTTCTTCTCTAATCTGCTTCCGATCGAATCGGAAAAAGCAACCCAGTCCAATCGACATGCATAGTCTCAGCCTCAGCAAATCGATACTCAAGATCCGTGCTTCTTCACCTAAAGCCAGACAGCCCGACTTTTGTCCACCAGAAACGGATTCGCATCCGAATCCCTACGCTTCACTCCGGTCGTTTGCAATTTTGACGAATCGATTCTATTGAAATCTAATCGGGTAGAAAAATGAATCAACTGAGAAGAGTCGAAACAATAAACTCGCAAAGAAGAAATGAATCGTTTGGGGGGAGAGGGAACACGAGTGCATCGGCTAAGGATGATAAAATCGTTTGGGGAGCCAACCGATTCGAAATCAATCAAATATTGTGGCGAGAAGGGAGGTGGAGAAGCGGCCGTCGGTTTGACGAGCGAAGGAGAGAAGGTGTGGAAGCTTAAGAAAATTAGGCAGATGTGAAGTCACTGACTTGACTCGGTGAACCTGAGTTTAGTCGTTGATATGAAGGGGATGAACCTGGACATTCGTCTTCTTCGACAACCCAGAAAATCAATATTTTCCAGAACGGTGGAGTTCCGTTTCGTTCAAAAATTAACGAAAAGTTATGTAGAATTGTCGGATCCACACTCAAAATCAATTAGCAATGAGTGGGTGAACCCAACTATATATAAGGATCAATTTAGAGCCTCCACTGGGCGATGTGGGATAATACCACTTAATATGCTCAACACTCCCCCTCACTTGCGAGGACCTTTGTTAACCTCGACAAGTGGGACCTCGTGCGGACCTAGTTAACCGTCACGGGCATGTTCTAAGAGTGCGGTCAAAACCCGCTCTGATACCATGTAGAATTGTTGGATCCACACTCAAAACCAATTGGCTATGAGTGGGGGAGCCCAACTATATATAAGGATTAATTTAGAGCCTTCACTGGGCGATGTAGGATAATAGCACTATGCTCAACACTCCCCCTCACTTGCGAGGACATTTGTTAACCTCGACAAGTGAGACCTCGTGCGGACCTAGTTAACCGTCACGGGCATGTTCTAAGAGTGCGGCCAAAACCCGCTCTGATACCATGTAGAATTGTTGGATCCCCACTCATAGCCAATTGGTTTTGAGTGTGGAACCAACTTTCTACATGGTATCAGAGCGGGTTTTGGCCGCACTCTTAGAACATGCCCGTGACGGTTAACTAGGTCCGCACGAGGTCCCACTTGTCGAGGTTAACAAAGGTCCTCGCAAGTGAGGGGGAGTGTTGAGCATAGTGGTATTATCCCACATCGCCCAGTGAAAGCTCTTAATTGATCCTTATATATAGTTGAGCTCCCCCACTCATTGCCAATTGGTTTTGAGTGTGGATCCAACAATTCTACAGTTGTTCTTGAAAAATTCCAGAAAAATCACCATAATTTCAGAAAATTTCAAACATCACAATTCTGAATTTTGTTTACAGAAAAAGCATATTTTTCTGTCAGATCTGGCTGTACTTTCGTTCGAATCCAACGAAAAATTCATTCAAAAATTCCAGAAAAATCAAAGAAATTCCAGAATATTTTGAATCTTAATAATCTACCAACCAATTTCGTAAAGATGTTCTGATACTACTGTTGGGGATCGCGTACACAAATGTAGAAAGGATTTTCCGAACTACTAGGCATAAGCCCGGATCTGGAATACCCGGTGATTACTATAATCAGTTTCAATCTGAATTACCAGACACAAATCTAGATTCGGATTGAAACACGAGATAAGGGTTACCTCATGACAAACGCGTCAAGTGTCGCGTCTCGTGGATACCGCACCCTATGGATAACCCTCTTTGCGTCAGAAATGATATCACTTCTCCCCTTCATATACAGAAGCCCTAGATTTCTATTTATAGAAAGACGTGCTTCTGGGTTTCAGCCCGTGGGCCAAACCCATCAACTGGATTGAGTAGTATCATGGATCCTACCCATGAGTTTAACCGATTTGGTTCATCCGAATCAGGTGCGGGTTGAACCGAATCATATCCAGATCGAATTTTATTTAGTTTATGATCCAACAATTATCCGCCACTCGATTATGTGCGACCTATAGTTTATTCTTAATTAGCCATGAACAAAAGCTCATTGATCATACGGCCCCTAATAAGGCACCATGATCCCTAATTTAAAATAGTTGGTTCTCCAGATAACCAAAACACAATCAATACGAGTCAATTAACTGATTTAATGGCAGATTCCAACACCAAACTGCTACAGTTTCTTTGTAACAGTTATAATCAA
>NQLW01000061.1:445460-464894 GCA_002312845.1 Kalanchoe fedtschenkoi | reverse complement strand
CAGTTTACAACCTAAAGTTTCGTTGCTAATTAGATCGGAATTTGTGATTATTCTTGCAGTCATTTTTTTTATCATAAATGTCGATACTGAATTTTTTTTAGTATTCACGATGTCCATGAGCCACACTCCAACCTACTCCAAAATATGCTCCACTACTTGTGAGAAACCATCTACCATGTGTTACAACTTCGATTCATTAGATATCCTCAACATCCTTGACAGCTTACACTGATGTTGTGGCTCATATGAAAAAATCACTTTTTTCGGCCCCGAACTTCATTTCATAGTTATCCTTATTAGACTAGTTGGATCTATACTGAAAATCAATTGACAATGAGTGAGAGAGCTCAACTTTACATGAGAATCGACATTAGCGCTTCATTGGGCAATGTGGGACTTAAAGCCACTAGTCAACACCCTCCCTCACTTTTGAGGATTTTTTTTGTTAATCTCAACAAGTGGGATCTCGTGCGGATCTAGTTAATCATCATAGACATATTTTAAGAGTGTGACTAATATCCGCTCTGATACCATATTAGATTAGTTGGATCCAGACTCAAAATCAATTGGCAATTTGAATGAAGTAGTCCAACTATATATGAGGACCGACACTAGAATTTCATTATATGATGTGAAACTTGAGCCACTACTCAACAATCCAAACGCCGACAAACAATATCTCACTCCATTCCAAAAGTCGAATATATGTGTTACTAATGCTATTGTATAGTCTTGTTGGCTTCATCAACTCCTTGTCTAATAATATTGACTTTTTATCGCGTCACCATAGTCTTATCTCTCGATCACTCAATGAAGCATGTTCAAATTACTCTGCATTTTGGAGAATTCTGCTCGTTGTTCGCCCCGCTTCGTTTCAATTAGGGGGTGTTAGCGACAAAACTTATGGAGATCCTTTTCCCTTTTTAACTATTGAATCCCGTATATAAAAAAAATGATTCCCAGGCAGTGGCAGATTCACTGGTCCATCCAGGTCCAAATCAAACTGTTTTAATTTTAGTATAAAAATACAAAAATTAAATTTTATATCTCCAATTAAGTATGAAAATATTATGTTTCTAATTTTTGTACCCAGTCAGTTTGAAAAAAAATTTGTACCACCAATCAAACTTAAAAGATATATAATTTTTATTTCTGTTTCTCAATCAGATTAACAAAAAAATTTGTACCTCCACCACTGCTTACGGGACGACAAATTATTTGTGACTGTCCTATCCTATGCACAATAATTTTTATCTTATTTCAGTGAAAATCACGCACAGCTGTAAATTCCAACGGGTATCCGATTTCGATTTGTTTGATTTTTTTACCAAAAAAATAAAATTAAAAAAAAACTGTTGATCGTATTAGTTTCTGATCCACTATTCCTAAAATTCAGGTCGGACAATGCGTTGATTATTCAAAGCTCACATAGAAAAGCTTATTAAAAATGGGAAAAAAAATCCTAAAAGAGTCTTTTAATTATAGTCTTACTTAATTACAATTAGAACTATCTAAATGTCAAAGAAATATTTTTTTGACTGATATTTTAAATTAAATTTTACAGCTGTATTTTTTAACTAATACTATATGATTATATCCTTGTACCAAAATTACATTCTTTTGCCATCAAATTAAACATTTCGTTTTGGTTACACACAAAAAATAATAAATTTCATATTAAACCGACTCTATTACTAAACAAATTTGATTAAATCAATTTTATTTAATGCATCAAACTTAATGTGACATTTCAAATTATTGAAAACAGTTTTGTTACCCCCTTTTTGGACATTTAGATAGTTCTAATCGTAATTGAGTAAATGACGACAGTTCGAAACCTCATTTAAGATTTTTTCCTTAAAAATAAATTAGAGGGCATGAATTGTTAACGGAGAAAGTATCACTCGTTTTCATTTAGGGTGTGTTTGGTTTAGGGAAAATTTGAGGAAAACGGAAATTTGGTGGAAAATTAATTTTTCATAGAATTTATCTTATTTTTCTTTGTTTGGTTGGAAGTGAAAAATTCATAGGAAAGTTGTAGAACACTCTTTATTTTGTTAAAAAGTTTCATATAATTTTCCAACTAATTTTTCAATCCTTACTTTCTCTAAATCAAACAAAAAATTTCTTCCCATTTTCCATTAAAATTTTCTTTCCACCCAATTATTTTCTTAAACCAAACACACCCCTAATGTTATATGCACTCACCCACGACACCCACACCACTGCAGCAATCAGTTGCTACTAAATTAAATGAAATGAGAAAGGAGGGAGAAATTTTTGGGTTGATACGGCCTACTTTAGACATCAGCAATCACATGAAATTTTGAAAAGGTTAAAGTAACACGCGTCTGTTCCTCATTAATTTTTAACTTATTTATTTTTTGAACGCACTATGTGACTGAATATAGTACAACATAACACTTCGGGATTTGTGAATGCAGAGTCCACATACTATACTGTATCCACCCGAATTTCTCGAAAAGAGGTACGGAAGACATTGGTGCATATTTTAATTTGCTGCATGCATATACAAATTGTGACAGCTAAGGGACACATCTCAGTAAATGGTGATGAGGAAACCGCATGCTCAATCTCAACATGCATCAGAATCTAAGATAAGTTTAATTAATCAGGTACAATGCAATAAATCAGCCGCTATGGATATCATCAGTTATGAGCTTCCTACCCATATTAAATGTGAATCATTCACTGTGACCGATCGAGTGGATCCATTCCATCAAGAAGGCTGAGCTCCCAATTCCAGGGACAGGCTCTCTCGAAGATTATCGATTTCTTGCTGTCCGAGGAACCCTATATTCTCATCGTTGATCCACCCATATTTCTCCACAAAAGGGTTCACTAGAGATTTGTAAGGGTAGGTGTCTATGCTATCATCCCAAACATTTCCGTCTTTCAAATCCTTTAGCACCTCCCACACACAATTGTTGCACTTAAAACCCGCCCCCAGGCTGATCATAAGTATCCGATCCCCCTTCTTGAGCCGCTTCTTCGCCTCCATGTACCCCAGAACGTACCAAAGCCCGCCCGAAGACGTGTTACCAAATCGGTGCAGCGTCATCCTGGCCGGTTCTAGGTCAAACTCGCTCAGCTCGAAACTCTTGCCCACTTCATCGATCACCGCCCTTCCGCCCGGGTGGATGCAGAAATGCTCCACCCCGGTTTTCAAATCCGGCCTCACCATCATACCCTTCACCAGCTTCGGATTAATCTTTTTGCGGACAAACGTGACAATAATGTACCGCAGTAACTCCTTCACCGGCAGCATTTTGGGTAGCAACACTTTCAGATTCTCAATCAACGCTTTGCCTCCGGATCTCGGGAGGCTCTTAGTCAGGCAAAACCCTCTATAACCCAATTCATCTTCCAGCTGAATGCAGCAGTTGTAGGCCTCGTCATTAGCACCAATGTGAGTCCTCACAAGGCAGTTGAGCTTCATGATCGCTCGGTCCCTGAGAGAGCTTTTGTTAGTGAAGAGCATGGAGCAGCCTCCGGCGCGGAACAAGCAGTTGGAGAGCATCATGGACCTCTCCTTGCCGCAGTACCAATACGGCCCCAGCGACTCGGTGCTCACCACAACGGCCAGGGCATTTTTGTAACACTTGAACAAATGTTGCACCAAATCAATAGCCACCAGACTTGCACTGCAACCCATTCCAGCTAGGTTATAAACCTTCACATCCTCCCTCATTTTGTACCTGTTGATGATCCTGGCCGTTAAAGACGGCATGGAAGCCATCAAGGACACGTTGACCACTAGAATGTCGATGTCAGTGGGTCCGAATCCGGAGGCTTCAAACACCTGATCGAGCGTGGAGAATATGATCTCTTCCATCTCGGCCACGGCGTCCGCGAGCGCGGGATGCTCCTCGTTCCCGTTGAGCACGTTCTTCGGGGCGTACGTGTACTGGCCGATGCCGGAGCTGGCGATGGTCTGCAGCAAGAATCTGTACTCTTCGAGCCCTAGATTCTTGTTCCGTAAGATGATCCTCGCGCATGTCTCCGTGTCGAGCCTGCGGTCCTCGGACGCCTTGAAGCACTTGTAGGTCAACATGTAGCAATGCCGGTCGCCCCGTTGTCGAAAAGACTTGACCAAGGTGACCGCCAAAAAGAGAAGAGGAACAAGAAGCAGAAGAAGAAGAAGGTCCATATGAGGATATGTGATAACAATAATACCAAGAAAGTTGGAGCAAGATAATCAATGGCGTCTGTGGTAACTAGCTACTCAGTGTGTATATGTGAGTGTGAGTGTGAGTGTGAGTGTGAGTTAAAATTTCTGCTCAGAGAGCTTGAGGGATAGATGTTGCACTGGGAAAAGCTAAATTTATAAACTTGAAGTAGATAAGTAGATGAAAATAGTGGAGGGACGAAATAAATAAGGTTGAACGGTCCATCTGCCCTTTATTACAATACAAGAAACATAGTATTTCCCCCTCCACTTGTACACATTATTTAAAATTAATTTGAGTAGATTAAAGTGAAATAAATATTAGCTGTTGAACAAATTTAATGAGTGGATGGGTGGAGTTTTTTTTTTTTAAATTCGTGTAACAAGTAAAATTGGTAGATTATTACTGATGATGAATGATTTTTTTATTTATTATGATAAAGAAGTAATTAATGTTTGACGTTTTAAGGTAATTTTTAATATTAAATACGCATTGAAAATTGTTAAGTGACAAATAAAAATGGACAAAAAAATTCAATTAAATGACATGTAAAAGATGATAGAGAGAGTGGTATATATGAACGTAATATCTAATTCCGAATAAGTCATCAATACATTGGGTCATTTTTAGGTAACTACTTGGCTCATGAATTAACTATTGAATGTAGTCATGATAATTTGATCAGTTACATGCTATATTGAAAAATGTAATTAATCATTAAACGACACATGCTTTTAATTTTTGAAAGCTGGTTGAAAATCTAAGCTTGATTGATCATCAAAGCCGCGTGCCGCCCTAGCTATAGATTAGTCGTTTGGGTAGAGTAGAAATCGCTTAAGAGAGAACATGTCTCACATCTAAAGATGGTTTGCTAAATGCACACTAATTTATCTATTACACTATGATGAATTTTCTCCTTTCTCATATACAGATCGTTTAAAATTAATTTAAGTAGATTAAGGTAATATTTAATACTAGCGGTTAAGCGAATTTAATATGTAAAGATTTAATATATATTTTTAAAATTTTGCGTAAAATATAGAATTGATAGAGTATTAATGGTGCAAAATTAATTACTTTTTTTATTGATTATGCTAATAAAATCATCAATGTTTGACTTTTTAAGCTAGTTGTAAATATTAAATACGCATTGAAAAGTGTTAAATGATAAATAAAAATAATTTAAAAAATTCAATTAAATAATACGTAAAAAAATATTTTATTTATATAATTGGAGTGGCAAGGACTAGTCTGGTGTGGCCATGCTAGCTTCTATGAGCGAGCACATTTGTAGTTCGACATGATAATATACTAATAAGTGTGTCCAGTGCATCAAATGCGTCCACCAAACAATCCCAATCTTAATGCCTTCTCTGCCACTATTGCAACAACCAACTGCCCCAACTCCTTTAATTTCCAGTGCATCATTCACATAAAATGTTTGTTTATTTTCATTAAATTATTTTATCAATCAACTTCATTTATTTTTTATACTAGCTTTTTTTTTTTAACTTTATTAGGTTTAAAGAATCTATTGGCAAATGTTTACTGGAGTGGCGCGAGGTCTAAGGATGGCTCAAAGAGTCTACAAAATCTGATACTGGGCTAACTCGAATAGCCTACAATGGATGGCGCGAGACCTACAATGATGGCTCAAAAAACTTGCAAGGGGTGGTGTTAGTTCTAAGGAGGGCTCGAGGAGCCTCTAAATAGTAGTTGTCTCTAGGTTTTGGTAAGTTGACATAAGAACTAATGCGCTGTAAATGAAGCTTGGAATTGATTAGAGTGGACACATGTCTTAATGCAAAGCATGGTTTAGGCAGGTCCACACTGAGGCTGTGGTAGGAAATTAAGGGAGGTTAAGAGTGATCATACTTATTGTTGGGGTCATTAAAACATTAGGCATTCATTATGTAAGTATTAAGCTAACACGGCACAGGTGTCTTGAGTGCATCTTCTTCTTAGTATGAGTTTTCTTGTGGGGGTCCCCTAATGACATTTTTTTTCTGTAAATAAGTAAATGCATCCATCTAACCGGGGTTGATTTCTATATATATATATATATATATTTTTTCTCGTAAAAGAAATAATTTATATTTGTCACAGTGAAGCTCCAACTTGTCAATTCAATCCAAGATTCATTGCCACAACTAATGAGTAAATTTCCACAGCCATGCTTATAGTGAAATGCAGCCGCTGCCACTCTTACAAACTGGGCATCTAGCATCAGTGTCCACATACACTGTAAGTTTCTGATACGGAGGAAGGAGAATTTCTTAGAGGGAATGTGTTGAGAAATCAGATTAAAATAAGTGAAAGACAATAAAAATTTTTAGAAAATATATAATTTAATGAGGTTCAGAAATTTGTTTATGTATTTGGGAGCGATGAAATATAATAATAATAATAATAATAATAATAATAGATATAGTTTCACAAAATTATTTTTGTACTCGTACTCACAAACTCATTTAATCATGACCCGCAATTTAGTCCGCTCATCTGTCATACTCAACAGCCAACATAATGCCTAATTCACTCGTCGTTATTAGATGTACTTATTTTCATAGTACTTGTCAATCCGCTCTACATGACGCAAACTAGGCGACATCTAAGAATTTGTATATCCCTGGTTACCAATTGTTTCTAGACTTTATTGCTTTTCTTGGGCAGAAGCAGCAGGCCCCCCTTCAAGGCCAAAATGATTTATGTTTCAAATCATTTTAAGTACCACTCATAAATGCATTGTGGACGCAGCATCCCCAAATCTCAGAATTTAAGCCTGTTGTACATGGTGAGTAATTATACCATACTCCTTCGCTTTCAAACAGCTGGCAAATCTTTGACCCCATGTGTTGGTTGATGTATTTTGCTTAGTTATTAGAATCGGATTGGAAATTGAATTAGTCGTAGGCCTGGTTTTCGGTTTTTCAATTAATCGGACAGTTTGTATCAGTTCGATCGACGGTTAAGTCAAATTAGTTTAATTGTTTTATTGTATTAATAACAAAATGAATTATTTCAAACAAAATAGTTAATTAATCATGTCGTTTAAGATCTGGAAGGGAATGGGCTCAAATCTCATCTAGTTTTCTTACAAATAGTTATTAGTTACTATTTTTAGAACATTAATTGTGAGTTAATGATCAAATAGTTATGACAAAAACAATTCCAGATATGTTGAAGGTGCGTGTGATTTGGCCCGCAACAAGTCTGGTTCCATGTTGGATGTATGAGATCAAATCCCATCTATTTTTTTTAACAAATAGTTATTAGTTACTACTTTTGAAACATTGATTGCGGGTTACTGTTAAAATAATTACAACCAAGACAATTCCAGGCGGTACCACATGTAATATTGAAGGTGCGCGATTTTTTCCCACAACGAGTCTGTGTCAATGTTTGAGGTGCGCGTGATTTGACCCTCAACGAGTCTGACTCCATGTTGGAGGTGCATGTGGTTTGAACCGCAATGAATTTGGATCTACAATCAAGATGGAGGGTTGTGCGACTGTGGTCACAAAAATAAAAAAAATAAAAAAAATTAATGTAAAATCGGTTCGGCTTGAATGATAATGAACTAACCAATTCAGTCCAGTTCAACTCAATTTATAGTACAATCTGATACATATATTTGAAATCCATTACGGTTTTAGTAACTATGGTTTGATGACTCTACACCATTAAATGATAAGATTATACCACTCCAAACCCCAAAATTGTTGCTTACACAAATGCTCATAGGAATCTAAAGTGGTGAATTTATGCCTATGTACCTGAAAACTGATTTTCCCAAAACTTGTTTCAGGAAAAATCTGTTTGTATAGTTGTAAGAAAAATAAAAAAAATCACATATAGATTAAATACTCTACCAGCATTTCGATCAACAAAATTTCGAGATCTGAACCACTTCAGGCTATCAAATATTGAAAAACATTCAGAATCCTCCCAATTATATTCATTGTTTAAAAAAGTCTCAGAGAACCCTTGGTGAAATTTAGATCCCAGTAGTTGAAATTGCAATCTTACTTCCAGTCATGTGAACAGAGAAATAACGAACTAACGTTCAATGGCAAAGTTTCAAATAGAAAGAAAGTATTGTAATTAATAAAGCACACATTAGCTTAGATAGTGATCTTGCATTTGATGATGATTCAAGTACTGAAACTAGTCTGTGCTGACAAGCCTCCTTCGAATTAGTCGGAGAATTTGGGGATGAGCAAGTCAGAGAATGCTAACACTGGGAGACCATAAGCGAAGTCCTATAATAGCATGACAAAGATTTTATCAGTAGCTGCTATATAGTGATAAAGTCCAACTGGTACAAAAAAAGTTAAAATATAAATGTTTCTAGAAATCCAGTTCAGAAGCAAAACTAAACCTTCTTTTTTCTGCCATCAAGAACATCAGAAAGAACCTGACTTCTAACTAACAAAGTGACTCCCAAGGGTGACGACTTATTTGTTTCAGCAAGTATATGCATAAACCTAATACACTTTCTAATTGAAAGTATAGCCCTTATAGGTGACTCGACAGACTTGTTTATGTATATCACGATTTCTTTTAAATTTTTATATGATTTTTTTCTTTTCCAGGATGACGATTTTCACGATGTTGGATCAAGCAATATTAATTCTACTTATCATCACATTTTAAATTTTAAGAGACAATGAGTTTATGTATTTAGTTTATTTTATGGCTTGTATTGATCCATTAACAAATATTACAGGGTTTGATTTATGATTTTTAATAGTGCTTGAAAACTTTGGGGTAAATATTTTTGTAACAGGCGTGTTGTAACTTTTTTTCCAGGGCTGGTATTAAGTTTTTTCAATTTGACGTTCATGCATTATATATATATTAATTTGTTACATATTTTATATAAATTTATATTTTATTTTTTTTGTTTTTAAAGTATTTTTATATAATTTATATTCTAATTTATTTTTTTATATATCAATTTGTAAAATTGTTTTATTAATGAATGTAAATGGGTTGACCCAAATTCAATCCAAATTAAGAATTTCTAATTTGGGTTGGGTTGGATCAGGTTGAATTTGGGTTGAGTTTGGGTTGGGTTATTTTATTATAAATGAATTTGGATTATGAAAAACCCAACCCAAATTTAACATTCAATCCGAATTTACACCCCTAATCAAGAAGGTGCTACAATTGTTGTCAGAAAAATTTAAATATGTTGTAGCCGTCATCAAAGAGGGGCATAACATTTCAAAAATATTGACTAAAATATTATTAAGTTATTTGTGTTTCACACAAATTATATATAGATATAAAAGCTAATAAGTCAAGCCAGGAGCAATGGTTACAAAGATGAGTAAAAATGGAAAATCTTGGAGGTCACCTTGGAGGCCGAGGTCGTGGGCAACGGAGAAGTAGAGGCCAAAGTCATAACACTGAACGAGATTAGGTCAATGGAAGTAATTCTCAAAAAGCTCGAGTAGATCATATTGAAGGAAGTAACTAGTCCAGAATCAAGTGTTACCGATGTCAACAGTTTGGACACTATAAATTTGAATGCAGAGCAAAATTAGAAAATGAACAAGAGGAACATGCGTGTGCTACCAAAGTGCACCAAAATATGGTTCTAGCATGCATGACCACTGAGGGTTACGGAGAGCTGAAGACTACTCGGATATGTTATACTTTGACTCTACATGCAGCAACCATATGAGTGGGAGAAAAGATGAATATATACATAATGAAGTCAGCTTTGGAACTAAATTGAAAATCCAAATTAAAGGGAAAGATGGTATATATCGAGATCCTGAAAAACGATGGTACATTAATAACTATTACTAATGTATATTGTGTACCAGAGTTGTGCTTGAATCTACTTATTTTGTACTATATCTATCCGAAATAGAATTTGTACCATTAAAGACAAAGATTAGAGGATGATTGTCAGAATCCAAATGATGAAGAATCGGATGTTTCCTTGGATTCTTCAAAAGGAAGCTGAGATCAAGTTCTAAGTGATGGTGAAAGACAATAGTTGGTTGCAGCATTTGGTATTTGGCCACCTAAATTTTCAAGGGGTGAAATTATTGGTGGCAAAGAAGATGGTGACATGACTGCCGACCAGTAGAATACCTAGTCATCCATGTGAGGCGTGGTTATTTAACAAGTAACACAGACAACCATTTCCAGTTCGAAAGGTGAGGCCAGCAAACCATCTATTGAAGTTAGTTCATATAGATTTTTGTGGCGTAGTGAAGGTAAACTATCTTGTGAAACGCGGTATATGATGGCCTTAGTTGATGATTGTTTTAAAAAAAACTTGGGTCTATTTCTTATATGAGAAGTCAAAGGCTATTTAGAAATTCAAAGAATTTAAGACCTTTGTGGAAAATAAAGTGGTTATATTCTAAACATGCTAAGATCAGATCGAGGAGGAGAATTCACTTTTAATGAGTTCTCTGACTATTGTAGAGCCCAAGGAATCAAGAGAAAATAAACCGCCAATTACACACCTCGACAGAATTGTATGACTGAGAGGAAAAAGCAGACAATTTTGAGATGGCCAAAGTATGTCGAAGGCTAAGATGCTACCAAAACCAATTTGGGTGGAAGCTATAGTTTTGCAGTGTTCTTATTGAACCGGTGTCCAATAGAGGGGGTTCATAGAAATACATCACCATATGAGACATGGAGTGGTGAGAATTCAGATGTTTTCTGCCTATGTGTATTTAGGTGTGTGGTATATCCTTGTGCACTAGACCAGCAAAGGAGGAAGCTAGATGAAAAGAGCAGAAGATATATCTTTATTGGATAATGTGTTGATACTAGGATCGTAAATAAAAATCGATAAATCGATGAAATGAATCAAATCGAACCGAACCGATAGATTTGATTTGATTTGGAGTGTTAATGATTCGGTTATGGTTTTGAATTTTAAAAAACCGATGACTAATGGTTCGGTTCGATTTTTAATATTTTTCAAACTGAACCGATTTAAACCGAATGGTTTCACAATATTTGAGATCATATTTAAATTTAATTGAATATATAATATAAATTAGTACATCTATATTATTATTTATATGAAAAGTTTCCTATTTAATAATTAAATTAATCAATAAATTTTATAAAAAAATAAATCAAACCGAACCGAACCATATAGTTTGATTCAGTTTTATTTTTTGAAACTAGCAGTTCAGTTCGGTCTCAAATTCTTCAAATCGACCACCAACGGTTCGGTTTAATTTTTTATTAAAGACCAAAGCGAACCGAATTGTTACACCCCTAGATGATACGAAGGGGTAGAAATTATATGATCTAACCACTAACGATTTGATTGTCAGCTGAGCTATTCAGTTTACAGAAGATGAGGCCTGGGATTGATCACAGAAGAATACTACTAGACATCGTGTTAGTTTCTTCATTGAGGAGGAGCTAGTGAAAAACACATGTGCACCAATTGAATCATCAGACCGATCAGCTGATCCAAAATTTACTAGACGTCCAGGCTGAAATAAGATTCTGTCAGTCCTTTTGAGACACTACAAAGTTACTCGATTTGATGAGGAAGATAATGTTGATGAGACTATGGTTAATTTTTGTCTGGTAGCAAATTGTGATCCTGTAACATTTGAGAAAGCAATAAAAGACAAGGGGATGAATTCAAGCCATGGATATAAAGATTGGATCTATAGAAAAGAATGACATGTGAGAGCTATGTCTTTACAAGCTCGAAAAAAGGCAATCAGAGTTAAATGGGTATACAAGACGAATTACAACCCTGATGGTGAAGTTGACTGTTTAAAGATGACGCTAGTGGTGAAAAGTTACTGACAGAAACTTGAGATTGACTATTTTGAGGTACTTGCACCAATTAGAATGGATACCATTCGAATGATTATAGCACTTGCAGCCCAAAACAAGTTGAAACCACACCGGATGAACGTAAAGTCGGCATTCCTGAATATAATTGTAGAAGAAAAGGTGTGCGTTGAAAAACCATCAAGGCACGTTCAGAAAGGGCAAGCGAGCAATGTCTACAAACTGAACAAATCATTATACAAAACTAAAGCAAACCTCGCGTACATGGTACGCGAAGATTAATATGTATATGGTGGAGAATGGTTTTCATAAGTGCCTATATGAGCATACATTGTACATCAAGACAAGTGCAGATGGTGAAATGCAGATATTAAGTTTGTATTCAGATGATTTAATATTCCACTAAAAGTTCAAAGGCGATGTTCATCGAGTTCAATGAGGCGATGACTCGTTAATTTGATATGACTGACATGAGATTGATGTCCTATTTCTTAGGCATCAAGGTTGAACAAGCTCATCATGGAGTGATGAGACC
Organism: Kalanchoe fedtschenkoi; assembly: GCA_002312845.1. Lineage (NCBI taxonomy): Eukaryota > Viridiplantae > Streptophyta > Magnoliopsida > Saxifragales > Crassulaceae > Kalanchoe > Kalanchoe fedtschenkoi. The sequence continues at coordinate 452,369 of NQLW01000061.1, read as the reverse complement.
AAATTATTAAGTTCATTGTATGCTTAACTCACCTAATTCTTGACCGTTTGAGAGTGTTATTTGGTGATTTTAGTTAGTTTTCATATTTCATGGCAAATTTAGGGCTGAATGCGAAAACATACTGAAAGGGGAGTTTTTAGAACAAAAGATGGAAAAAATCGGATTAAACGTCTAAAGCCATTGTCTGGCCGAGTGCAGAACCACACGTTGGAGACATCTGCCGTGCGCGCTGTGACATGGCGAGAGAAATACACGTGGAAAGAGAAGAAAAAAAGCTACAATCGTTGATTCAGTAGAGGCTGCGCCACGTGTCGAGCACACAGGAGAGCATTTAATGAGTGCGAAGCGCAATGTTTTCAATTCCTGAGTCAACAAAATTTAGCAACTTTCAAGGGTTAAAAGTTTCGCACCAAAAATCCGATTTATGTGATTTAAATAGATAAAGATCAAAATTATATATGATTTTCTAAGTGGGTTCAATTCCTAAATCCCGACATATAAGGTCATCAAGTTCAGCTGTAGTAAGTGTCTACGCCACGATCTTTTTTAAGTTTTTTTTTTTTTTTACTTTAATAATGGTTTTTATTTGTTAAAACAGAAACAGAAACAGAAATATTAATGAAAGAATATTATATAACCAGACCATCTACTGCACTCAAGGTTTTCTGGGCAACAATGGCTCTTCCAGATCTGTCCGTTGGCCTTCCTCCAACTGGCTGCCTAAGAAGTGCTTTAGAAAACTTGGTTTCCCACTTTCCAGTAGTGAATTTACTTTCCTGGGAGACTCATTAAGGCTCTGTACATGCTGCAGGCATACTTGAACAGCGTCATGCACCCTGACAAAGTACCACTCTTTACCGATCAGGTCCACAAGCCCAGATTTCGATATGGTCTGTAGAACTTCTCGGTTAGGATTTGAAATGGCAACCTGCAAAGGATGACACTTGCCGGTCAGCTCATACCTCAAGATCTTTGTTTCCAAACGTTGCTGTTGATTTTATTATGATAAGATGTTCATTGACCTGAATATCTCGTGACTTGTACTCTTGATACAGATCTTTCAGAGCTTGGGCGGCACTGGAGTCTATGTATGTGACAGCTGCAACGCACATTATGAGAAACCAATAGTAAAGCATGTGAATTTATTCCTATATTTTGAAAAAGAATTGGATTTGTTTTAAACAAGATGAATGAACTGGACATGTTAAGAGAACAAAAAAAAAAAAAAGTGGTAAGACATGATAATCTGCAAGTCACAGATAACAAAGAACCCATAAACTGTCTGTGCGAAGGACTTGGAGAAACTCAGGGCAGAGGTTCTGGTGAGACTTCATTCTATACATATTATGTGGGATAGAACTTACGTGCCATCTCAATGATTACAAAATGGATTCTTTCAACTTCTGGTCCACGCCTTACGGATTTGTCAACAGCTGTTTCGTATTCGCGTAACCTTTAATACAAAGGTTATCATTCAGGTTTTCTATTCTCTGTTTCGCATGCAATGCAAGGATTTTAAGATCTGCGGAAATGGAAAGGGTTTACCTGTCTTTTATGTAGCTGATATTTGCAAAATAGATGGGAGAATCAATACGAACAATCACAATTCCATGGTATGTATATGCTTCAGGGTACTGCTGAACATTTCTATAAACAGTGGTCCCAGGAAGACGACCCAGAACAGCTGCACATAACATTTAGTTAGCACATAATTGAGATAAAGTTTGGCTGTGTGAATATAGGTAACGACATTTAGATAGACTTGATTATGTTGTAGATATGCCTCATTTGTTGAACTTTAGTAGTCATTGAACCATAAAACCTTTTTTAAGGTAACTCTGTTCATTGAACTTATGAAAGCAACAACAATATAGGACACATAACTTAGGTTTTACAGTGATCAAAACAACCAAGCGAAGATTGGCTGAAAAGGCCATCAAAAAAGAATCATCAAATAGAAGGATGAAAAACAGACTTACCAATATGAGGATTGGCTGACTCATGGATGACAAAGGCAAGTGACACACCAACCTACAAATCCGGAGTTAAGAAGTTTAAGCCCAATAGTCCTGACAACCAGAACATAATAGCTGCGCTGACTGGTAAAAAAATAAAATGAAGATAGAAAAGAATGTAAGCACGTAAATGACTTTGTATATCAGAATTTGAAAACTTACTCCAATAAGAACTCCAATCTCAATACCCAGGAACAAAGTTGAAGAAAATGTGATAATCCAAAGACGAAAATCTTTTTTATCTACACGCCATAAGAACATTGCCTCGTCATAATCCACCTGAGCAGACAAATATTCAAACAGAGTAGTTACTGGTAGGCAAAGAAATATGAACATAGAATACCTCCATAAATTTCTCTATAGTTTACGAATAAGGAAATAATACAATGACATATATACTATTTCTAAAGAAATACTATTGTATGCAGGATTAGAAGGCTAACTTTGTACAGAAGACAATTTGAACAAGTAAAAGATATAATTTTATGATAGGTGTCCGAGCCAATATGCAATCTGAAATTTGTACTCCATATACCGTCTCAAGAGCAATTATTTTTCCTTTTCCTGGAACTTAAAACTTATCTGTAAATAAGAACTCATCTATGAATATCATGCATCTTTGGTTCAAAATTGATATTCGGAGCTGTGCGCACTCACCAGGCCAATAACAGCTGAAATAACAATAGCTGCCAAACCACACTGCAAGAAAAAAATAAGAGGAACAAAAAAACATCTTGAGATTGAAGAAAATAATCCAGAAGGCACTTCTCACATCAAACCATAAGAGTCTAAAGGTTCAGAGGAGACATGTTATGGATCGTATCAAACCAGAAAGTGTTGAAGAGATTCATAGCAAAGTGTCTGTGTTGTGCAATTATTTCTCTTAGGGCTAGGCAGTAATATCTTAACAAGGGAACGGAAGCGTACCTGGGGGATGTCGGTAAATAGCGGAGTCAAGAATAGAAGTGCACATCCCATTATTATTCCTGTAACAATCCCAGCTATTCCTGATTTAGCCCCACTTTCATGATTCACAGCTGACCTAGAAAATGATCCTGGAATAATCAGAATATCGAACTCATCATCTTTTTGCTCATATAGATGTTTTTGTCCTTCAGTGTTTAAAAATGGTTATTCAAAATGTTGTCCTTGACTATCACCTGTTGTGGGATATGCGGAGAAGAATGAGCCACATATATTGGCAAGTCCAAGACCAACTAACTGTATAAGGCGGGTGATGAAATTTTAGTGGGGAGATATGACTTTCAATTGACCCATCTTTTTATATAAAAACGAAAATCCAACAATGATAAGCTACATGATAATATAAGGACATAACATGAAAAGAGCAGATATGTGATTTCTCTAGATTGTATACGGGATATGTTATTCTAAAAACTGCATTTATCACCTCTTGATTTGAATCCAAATAATAACCATTTTTAGCTGCTAGTGCTTTCGCAATGCCCACAGATTCCTGAAGTTTCAAAAATTTTACGTCGCACGACATAGTTATGAACTTTTATAAGAAGTAATACAGATTTTAATATTTTTTATCTTACCAAAATAGCAACACCAGTTATGAGGAAGGCTGTAGGAATCAATGATACAACATAACTGAGATCTTTAGGAATAGAAAATTTTGGCAAGCCCTGTGGGATTTCTCCAACCTGAAAGACCCCATGGTTAATATAGGCTCTTAAATCTAATTTTGACGTAGATATGGAATTGCATATTGCATTCTGAAAAACACTAGCATTTTGGTTATCATAATCTGTCCACACATAGAAGCTGTGGAATCTGTAGCATTATAACATTTGATTCAGTATCCTTATATAACTGCCAAAATTAACGTTCTCTCACCACACTGATTGAGGATGGATGAAATATTTTCACAAATAAAGTGCCAATTATGACTCCTGTTAGAGGACCTGCCGCTCGTAGAATGCGCAAGGACTTCCTTGTTTTTCCCTGAAAACAAACCGATAAAATTCAGAAATTAACACTCCATTCATGGAATTTCACATTTTCTCAGAGGTCAACAATAGCTGCATACCAAGTGCTTCATGACAAGAAGTATTGCCAGTACAACAGATCCCATCACAAATGGTGGCCATGAAAACTACAAGAGAAAGAACCTATGTGATTATAAAATAATTAACAAGTGACCTCATAGATCAGGCATCGAGAGGATGTTGTTGTCATTGAGGAAAGCCTTTATGTTCACCCACCACCATATACTTTATTCATATTAACTGGCAACATGAGACATGAAAATGCTGGCAAGCAGTACCTTATCTGCCCCAGCAATTATACTCTTCATAAGAGGTATAATTTTGCTACTTCGTACTATGTCGTATCCCAGGTAATATTTGGCTTGCGATAAACCAATCACAATTGCAGACGCAGTAGTGAAGCCAGATATAACTGAGTGACTTATGAAACGAATAAGCCAGCCGAGCCTAACAAAACAAAAGTGATAGTTAATCAGGACATCAAATGCATTATATTACAGAGAGTATTTAAAGGAATAGAAGAACAAGTCATTAGGGGTTTGGTCTGGTGGTAAAGAGGGTGAGGGTAATTTCTGACAATCCCCAGGACCAGAGTTCAAATCCTTTGGTGGTTGGGTTTGTACGTACAATAAATATAATATTATAAAAAATCAAAAAGGATTATAAGAACAGTACCGTAGAATCCCCAATATGCATTCAAGCACTCCAACCATTAATGTCAATAATATAGCAAGTTCTGTGTACAATGCATCAGAAGAATCCACAATTTTTCCTAATACATTGGACACCAGGAGAGAAACTAGAGCCACCGGTCCGATTGCAAGCTGGCGTGAGGATCCAAATATAACATAAACAAATATAGGCACAAAACCGGAGTCTGCCTTGCAAAAAGTGCCAACACAATTAATTAATGGATCATAATTGAATGTCTCAATACAAATGTCAAAGAGATAAGAGATAACACAGATTATCCAGAGATGACATCAAACATGAATAGCTACACCAGGTTGTTTCAGTGAGGACAATCAGTCAATACACCGAGCTAGAGTTAGGGCAGATTAATATATACATATATATGTTCAGGGCCTACATCTACAATATAAATTCAAGAATTAAAACAGGGCAGTTTCTTATCAGACCATCCAAAATTTAACAAAAGATAACCAGCCAAGTAAGAAACCATCACTTACAAAGTCCATAAATTGGTGGTAAACCAGCCAATTTGGCATAAGACATTGCCTGTCAATTAGTCACAGCAAAGAGTCAGCCCCAGGAAGTTAAAACAAAAACAGAAATCATCAAAATAAATCCCAGCCAAATCACATACGTACACATGCATTGCCAAGGAAACAGAAAACCAGAATAACCAAGCATGCTAGTGCCATCTGGACCAATCATTTGCAATTTTGATCTAAGCACTAGCAAACAGTGAGACCCGCCTAGACCCCGGTTGGGGCACTGGTCCACCACACCCTAACTATTACATCCCGGCTTTCACCTATCAAATCTCATACACTGTTAAACAAATCGGATTTGGAATCTTTATACGAATATAGTCAAAACACCAAAAATGTGAACAGCTGAAAACTTCTTAAACCATAAATTTTGAGTAAAAACTTGACCATTCTTTGTCTCATAATTGCTAATACTAGATACACTGAAGCATCTCACAGTCAGGAAAATCAACCTAACAGGATTACTTAAAAACCGCTTAAAAGCAAGATTCAGACCTGTAGCTACTTAACTCTTAATCTAACTGAGCTTGTACACAAAGCATTGACTCAATCCTCCAACCATTCTCCGGGCATGTTTATAAAAAAGAAAAACAGCAGACCTGCGGCACGAGCATGACGCCAACAGTAATCCCGGCCATCAAATCAATCTGAAAATACTCCCGCCCCTTATACGTACTAATCCAGCGGCAACACGGAAACGCAAGCTCGATCCAGTCAATCCACGTCCTCCGCTTCGTCCTCTCCCAGAATTCCGCCGCCGCCCGAAACGCAAACGTCGAAGAGGAGGACGACGGCGGTGTCGGCTTGTCGACCGGATGCTGCAGCGGCAGCACCTTGATCGGGCGGTTCGGCATCGTGCCGGTGAATCGTATTGAATAACTTTGCGGGAAATCTTCGGATAAAAAATGGAACAAATCGAATTATATTTATTGAACTATAACTGTGAAAATGATTTTTATAAATTTATAATAATAATTCCAATTTCCATCTCCAACATGTTATTGAACTCATACATCCCAAGATTCAGCATACATACATTTCACTTTTCAAAATAATGAATCTGGACGTGATTTGCGGTCCGATTCATAGTGAGCTGTTGTTATCCCATATGGGCTGTTGGGCTTTTTCCATTTTTAGCTTTTAGCTCGGCCCAGGATGAAATGGTTGTGGCCGGATTTTCGGTCAAAGCCCGGCCCGAGATAAGATGGTTGCGACCCGGTGTGTATTTAGCTGATTTGAGTTCACAGTCGCCTCCATTTGGAACCCTACTTGTGCCGCATATCAAACCCAACTCAGGTACGTAAGCACTGCGCTTGTCGCCGGCGCCGGCGCCGCGATTTGTTATTGATTTTGCTGCTGGTCGAGTCAGTTGTAGATTTTAAATGAGATTATGTGAATTTTTTTTGCGTGTAGAAGTATGATTGAGGAAATATACCTCGGGTGATGCTATGGTTAGGGTTTTTTGTTGGGCATTTTGTGTGATGTGGTATTTTATAGTGTGTGATTTTGGCCTGACGGATTTGAAGTTTTGTTGATGTTGCAGGTTATCGGCTCCGAAGATTAGCAATGGCCCCTGCTAAAGGTATAGTAATCAGTCTGTTGTTGTTTACTATTTTTTTGGATTGTTTATTACAATCTTAGCTC
>NQLW01000061.1:404126-442883 GCA_002312845.1 Kalanchoe fedtschenkoi | reverse complement strand
TATGAAAAACAAATTATGAACACTTTGTTCAATTATGATAATTAGTCTGCATGTATTGTTGCTAAACATAGAATTTTTGTAACGAACATTACTTTTTCCAAAAAAAATTGTCAATTATAAAACACATAATTGAAAAAAATTAAATACGAACTTGTTTGTCGGTTATAATAATAATCTAGCCTGCGGGTATTGGCGCCAAGCCGCCAAAAGAAAGAATCTTTTGTGACAAACGTTATAATTAACGAATAATTCGTCAATTATAATAAAAGTAGAAATGACTAACAATAATTTACGAATATTTTGGTCAATTACAGTAAATAGCTTCAACTGTTGGTGCAAAAAAGGGGGTTTTTTGTGACGAAAGGTACACTTAACGAAGAATTCGTCACAACAAATTGTCACATATACTAATAAATGTGACAAATTCTTTTTTGGTCATTTTTAATCTGTTAATTATATGCATTTTTCTTGTAGTGATAATTAAATGTCTTACTTAATTTAAATAGTCGGGTCGGGTCGGGTATGACAAATACCATACCCTTAACCTACCCGTCCAATTTTTTTCGGTTTGGTTACGGTTTTAACCGCGGGCGTGGTCAACTCGGTTATTATCCACGTTGACCGGTTCGGGTTACAGTTCGGTTACGGTTGAATTGCCATCCCTAAGAACAACTGTCGATCTGAAGCTCATCTTATTGCCAACTGTGGACTTCCAACTATCTTAATCATTGTTGGAGTTATTTCAAACAGCTGTTGAATCTTGGCTTTAGAATTGGAAATATCACCAGTGCCATTGCTCTTTTCAAGTCCTCCGTTGCTTGCTCTTTCATACATGTCCTCATTAATGCTAAAATGAATCTATCTTTATGTCGAGCTCAAATGAATCTCTCTATATGTTAGCAATAGATTACTTTTTAAGGACGCATACCTACAACCATGTAGCGCATGTGAATTTCTTAAGCATAACCTAAAATCTCTGTTCTAAACGGCGGTCGCCTAGGCGCCCGATTAGTCTCTGGACACTTTTAAAACGTCTCGTCTAGCGTCTAATTATATTATATATTTTATTTTTAAATTAAATAATATTAAATTTTATAGGTATAATTTTATAATTAATTATTAAATATATTATTAATATATATAACTCCGTCTAATCGTCCAATTAATCCTTCCGATTAATCTCCACCTAACCGATTAGTCACTAGGCGTTACGTCCACCGTCTACGACACTGCCTAAAATGTATACCATGCACAAAAGCATGTGAATTTATTAGGAGACAGCCTACAATGTGTGCCGGTGCACAAAAGAAACTGTCTAAGAACTTTCATTCAGCACATACTGAACAATAAATTTGCCTACTAAAGCTGGCAAAATGATAAAGAGTTTCGCTTTAGCAGACCTTTAAAATCATGTAATAATTGTGAACATTTAGGGTGTGTTTGGTTTAAGAAAAATTTGAGGAGAAGGAAAATTTGTTAGAAAATAAGAAAAATTTGTGAGAAAATGACAAGAAAAGTTTGTATGAACATATGTGCTAAAGCAAAAAGTTCAACATACTTGCTAATTTTTTGTGTCACAATATTTTTATTTCAGAATTATTTTTTATGTACCATATTCATAATGTATATATTTTTAAAATATTTTCAGACATTAATTGGGTTTAACGTGCACCTGTTTTCGATAAAAAGAATTGTATGTGCGGGAGCAGGAGAAGTAACGACATTGATGCATTTGCCAATGATGATCAAACAAGCAGTAATAATGAATTAGACAATTGTCATTCAAACATACTAGAGAAAGATACGAAATGTCACGTTTGCAATCAAATGGTCAATCATGATAGAAGAAATAATCCAAAAAATACAATGTCTTATTTTCATCGGTTTTAGATTTTTAACTTTTTTAACTTTATTTTTCATTCATTCAAATATGGTGCGGCCATGGCAGTGAATGATTATGAGATGCATTCTTTTTCAAATTAACATTTTCAGCAATATCATTTGTAGATTATTTACCTTATGTTCACCTCTAAATATTTCATAGTTTCGTGTGAAAATACAATAAAACGCAATCAAGTGTGGTGCATAAGTATTAATGCATATGATTCCAAATGATGATACTAGCTTATAAATGCAAATCATTTATTATGCATATACTCCCTCCGTCCTCTATTACATGTCGTTTAAGGTTAATTTGAGTAGATTAAGGTATAGTTAATGCTAGCGGATAAACAAATTTAATGAATGGGTGGTTAATGTTTTTATAAAAAAATTCGTGCAAAAAGTAAATTTGGTAGATGATTACTGGTGGGAAATGTATTTTTTATTGAATATGATAATGAAGTGATTAATGTTTGAAATTTTAAGGTAGTTGTTGACATTAAATATGCATTGAAAATTGTTAAGTGACAAGTAAAAGTGGACAAAAAAATTTGGTTAAGTGACATGTAAAAGAGGACAGAGAGAGTACATGTGTTGCTCTATGTTATTAGGTTTGTACGGTGCATACATTGACATAATGTGCACAAATGATTCATATTGTGCACTACTGTTCATATGGTGCACACATTGTAATGAAATTCAAATGTTCCACACATCGTCATTGTGTATCACAAGTCAAAATACGTCATCTACTGATAAAATAATATTTCATTCAGTTTTTTCATAACCTAAAATTCAAGTTAATAACTTTGATTTCTAACATCACTAAATTAAAGTTAGTGTGTCAAAGTCGAAATCAGAGTCTTGATCGTGCACCTGATAACGAGATCTAACATGTTATTTCCTAATTTTTACACCTATTTGGTACACATAATTGTTATAGTACACAATTAAATAAGATTAACTAAATCAATTTGTATGATGTATCTTTTTACATGCTTTAGGAACCTTCTCGATTTCAGCCTTTTCCTCATCGTATCGGTATCATTGTTATCTATAAATACAACTTAAGTGGAATTGTTGTTGAATTTTTTTCTGTATATTTTTTTCAATTCAGCAACTTCTGCTGGTTCATGTATGTTCATATTGAATGAGTATAAGGTATCGGTATTGACGCATTTTTTAAATATAAACACACATATTTGTTGTTCATATTATATTCACATTTTGTATTTGAAACCCTAGGTTTCTGAATGTTACTTGCTATTATTAGGAGTGTAACGGTTCAATTCGGTTCGACTTTACATAAAAAACTAAACCGAACCGTTATTTATCAGTTCCAATTTCTTCGAACCGAACTGAACCATTCAGTTTCAGAAACTGAACTGAATCAAACTGGCCAGTTCGGTTTGATTTTGGTTCGGTTTCGTTTAATCATAAAAACATTTTAATGCCTATTTATTAATATGTACAAGCAGACCAGAATGTTTAACTACAAACAAATGCCTTAGACGATGACAAAAAGATAAAATGATATCAATATACTCAATTGATAATATTAAATTACAAAATTTGAATACATCAAAGACATCAAACATGATGTGGCCAAAATTTGGGATAACTTATGATTCCCATAGGTTTGGGGACATATACACCTCCTCAACAGCCCTCACAATTAAACAAAAGCCGAACTGTCAACAAATCAGAATTATATAATAGTAAAATACTGCCAAACCTGTAAGAGATGAAAAATGCATATTATTTTTTGATGATTTTGATATTTCTGTAGAAAATTAAAAATCAATTTCGAAGGAATCACTTATACAAATTAGTGGGAAAAAAAAGAAACATAGCAGATGGTATCGCTACAAAAGTAGATTACTAATAGACAAAATAGAAGTGGAAGTTGTGACTGGAGATTGGAAATTGAAGCTTCTCTAAAGCGACAGAAAGGACCCCTTCTTCTTAAGTTGTGGCGACTGAATAGGAGCAGCAGTAGTCTGCATATGACACACTGTATATTATTTAGGCGACGGAACGGGCGCATAGAGGTAGAAATGAACTCGGAATGGATCGACTAGGTGTGGATGAGTGTTGAAGTATAGTTCAACTTATTTGGGCAAGAAGAAGTGAAAAGATGAATAAAAGACTAGGCGGTGAGAAAAAGTGTGAAAGGGGCACCAAATGGCGGCGAGAAGGCGAGTAGGAGAGCCTTGAAGAGAACTTGGGGAAGGGAAATGCAAAATGGAGCGGCGGCAGAGTTGAGAGTGACGATGAAATGTTTCTAGGGTTTTTTTGTTGAAGAGATTGATCGTAAAATGTATTTGTATTGTAAAACTTAACTGGGCTTTTGGTGGGATTGGGCTGTGTGGGATTAATTGTAGTCGATGTTCACGGTTCGGTTCGGTTAGATTAAAATTTGAAAACTTCAAACCGAACCGAACTGATCGGTTTTTTTTAAATACAAACCGTGACTGCCTCCTTCCTTAATCAAATCGAACCAAACCGATCGGTTCGGTTTAATTCGATTCGATTGATCGGTTTATCGGTCTCATCTTTCACCCCTAGCTATTATCACTTTGTTGGATGTGACACTTTTCTTAGATTTTTGAAAGTAAAACGTGTCAATAGTGCAATAGAGCATCTAGTATCGTTTTGAATTCAAAATGTGCAACACTTATTACACTCATAACTCATCCAATGCACAATAAATACCAAGATAGGTCACAATAAAAATTCTGGTATAACAAAAGAAACAGTGCATAGCTTCATTCATAACTTCATCCTCCATCCCAAGATAATATTTTTATACATTTTGTGCACCCGTCGATAGAATACATAATCGTAGAGTGCACAAACACAGGATATTAGTGAAAAAATAACAGATAAATTGATTCACAAAGATGAATTCAAGTTAACGTGTCAATTTGATGTTAAAAAAAAATCTGAAACTTTATCTTGAACCCTACACATTGAGAACCCCAAAACAAAACATAAGTTCATAAGCTAGAACAAACAAACACCAAAATATGTGCACACTTGTCCAAATAACATTGTTCGTGCACTGACAAATTTGACCTTGTTCAACAACATTCTGACCCTCCTTTGTTGCTTTCAATTTCGAACCTTCAAAGACATCATCATGCGACACACATTTGCAAAATAAATTAGTTTGAAAGATAAAACACTAAATGAGAAGTGAACAAATTGAAAACCCACAGAGATGTTATAAGGGTTTTCAATTGTGCATTAGGTTGTGAAAAACAAAAATAGGGGCAGAATATATTTTATAACGTAAATTAATTAATTAAAAAAATATCAGATTTCAGTTGATTGAGGATGCTTTTGTCATCTTCACCATTGTGCTCAGGAGATAAATGGTGAGAAAATCATTTTCAAAGAAACGAAATCCATATGAAGAGCACAATGCGAATGAGGAATGAGTCGGTGCAAAATGAAATTGAGAATCGAGGGATGGGGAATTGATACGATTGGTAGGGTTTTAAGGAGGAGGGAGGCGTTGCTGATTAGATAATTTTTGGATTTTGACCGAAATTATTTATCTGTTACTAGATTGTTATCATATGTTCCTGTTTTATGGCCACTAAATTTTTTAGAAACTAAAACATTTGTAACTGGTTTTTAATTATTACTGCCTATATTACTGGATTGATGGATTATCTACTGATTATTGGATTATTGGTTGGACTTTTCTGTTAGCATTAGATACTATACTGCTTGTTCTGTACTGGGTTTTAATTATTACTGTCTACATTACTAGATTGATGGATTATCTACTGATTATTGGATTATTGGCTGGAGTTTTCTATTAGCATTAGATATTATACTACTTGTTCTTTACTGGTTTGTGGTTTTTGTAACTAGAATTGTCTTGATTAGAGTTTAATTGTTGTTGGATTCTTAACTATTTGTTACTTGAATGCTGCAGAAACATTATACTCCAAGTGACACCTTTGTAGGTTTTTTATTTTCATAATTGAATGTTTTTGGATTGTTAAATATTTGTTCATGGAATGTTGCTCGATATAATTGGTTTAATCATTGCTGGTTTTTGGTTTTCATATCTGATGGACTGATTGTCCACTGATTCATGTTTCATTATACATATTATTATAATCTGGTGCAGAAAGAGACAAAGAAGATCACGAAAGAGTCCACAAGAGCTGATATATACATAGAAACAAGAAAGGAAAAACTTAATAAAAGACAAGTTGGTGATGTCAGAGATAAGATCATTGTCAGTATTACAGACGCCTATAAACTTTTATATCATTTGCTAGAATTAATAGGTATTTAATAATATTGTTTACTTGCTGATTGAAGGACGAGAGGAATAACCGAGAAGTTGTGGACACAAATGATAAAATTACTTCACAAGCCTTGTCATTTGATAGACCCAAGAATTTCAAGCGTGCTCGGTTAAAGTTATACGTGAGATCTGTCTTAAGGGTTAAGCTGGAGCAGACAACATTTGAGAATGAGACTTTGAGAAAAGCATATGTAAGGGTCGAGAAAACTAATGTAGCTTACAAGCAAAAAAGGAAGAAAGAACATACTATGTCAGCTGAGGGGCTGAAGTTATTCTTATCCCGAGTATCTCAAAGTATACCTGGTGCCATCATAGACTCCTAGATGTTTAGGTCTCTATTAATAAACGATCAGTCGGGTTTGAGTGAGCCAAGAACAGATGCATCCCCCTTAAATAAATGTGGAATCATGTAACTTTGCAATTATTCTCTTGATTTATCTCAAATTTGTATAATTGTTGATGTCCTTTGAGTAGGTGATGTCCTCTTCTTCAATGTTAGACAACAATGGTACAATAATATTTATTTCTCTGGCAGGTAACCTCGCTCAATAGCTGAGGAATCGGACCTTGAAGAAGTCGCTTTTGACTTAGACAAGTAGGAGCTAATTTCTTTTAGCCCCTGCAACATCATGATTGGACCCTTAACCCAGAACTCTGATGTAACTATGACTTTATTTTGATGCTCAAATACTTTTAAACTTGGAACCCAGTAGTTGACTTTTAAACCTGTAAGATACATTAAGGCTTTCATGTCTTCAATACTTTATTGTATAAATTGTTAAGCCTTGGTTTCTGTATTGATGAATGGTTCAGGTTTATGATCCTATTATGTGTATGTTGATCTGAATCTGTACAGAAAATTGTGTATAAAATGATATCTGAAATACAGATTGGGTGGATACAACAAAATCGCATATATACAATATTTCACCATTAGCGGCAGTTACAATCTATAGCCGTACAAATATGGATAAAATAAATTATAAGAAAAGGCAACACCCGAATGTGTAGATTTCAAAATAAACAATTCGTTTCTTTACATACATTGTGACGCTCCAAAATTATTGCATGTTTGTCACAAGAATGACCATCATAACGCAGCCAAAAATAGTAATCTTTTCCCGTTGTGACACTCTCAATTCAACGATTCAAAAACCGTCACATATTCATTGCCTTAGCCAATTGACGACGATATTTTGGACTATAACAATAATTTCAGACCGCAGCAATAGGACACTTTTGTTATTATTAAACTCAATTTCATTATCACTTTATAAGAACTTAACCCTGACATTAAACTAAGTAGACACCATATGAACGAAATTGATAACCATTTCAGGCATCTCAGCTTTGATTTTCAACAAGTCAAAGTGCACCTATTGTAATTATCAACTAAAGTTAAAGAATATATTGAACCATGTAAGGTATTTATAGCATAAGGCCCCCATACATCTCCATGTACTAGCTAAAATGCACTAATAGAGTTTATATTCAGGTAAAAACCTAGTTTGCATTGTCTTGTTAAAGAAAATATATAAAGTGAAAAGGTACTGTTTATTCACGGAAAACTACATTACTTTCTAAAATCATGGGTGCAACTACTAAATTTTATAATTCCAAGAAAAAAAGTCATTTATGACTATTATATAATTGATTAAACTAAAATCTAACCAATAAATTTTAATATATATATATATATATATATATATACCAACACAATCAAATTAAAAAAATTGCAAAACTTTGTCATTTTTATCTTAGGTGTCGGCTTGAGTTAGTACAAAAATGATATTTTTATTTTTTTAATTATATTGTGTTAGTTTATTTTATTAGAGATCAAACTACAATTATTTCAAAATTTATCGGGTTGGACTCTAATTTAATCAACTACAGAATAGTCTCAAATTACTGTTTCCTTAAAATTACAATATTTGATAGTTACCCCCCGTAATTTCAGAAAATGTGATAGTTCACACCCGCATTTTGTAGTTTGTCATTTTATTCATAGAAGTAAACATGACTGATGGTAAGATAAGAGACATTCTAGGCAGTGATAGATGCCTCAATATGTTGTGCCAAACTTCAACACATGCAACTGTATTGATTAATGCAGAATGATTCACTACATGTGAGACAATGTCTTCTTCAAAATGGCTTATCTGGTATAAGTCTTCTTTTAGTTCACTAGTCCCTAACACCCTCTTGTGCATTGGGTCATGAATGGTGTATGATTTAGAATGAAACCAAACATAACAGTCTTGGTCTGAATTAATTCTTATTACAGATACCAAACTGAATTTGAAATTTGGTATATACAAGACATTCTTCAACATCAAATTCCTATGTAAGACACAAACCCCTCCAAGTGTTACCATATATGTAGACCCATTGGACAAAGTGATCTTTATATTTGTTTCTTGGGTCAGTTAATTACAAGAATAAACTAGAATTACAAAATGTATAGTTAGTTGTTCCATTGTCCATAATCTAAGTGTTAAAAGTAAAACAAGCAGAAGAGAGAGAATACATGACATATGAATCTCCTTATCATTGTTGATTGAAGTCTGTTGCAATAAGGCCAGAATTTGTAATACTTCATCTGAAGAGAATTATGGTGATGTAGAACAAATTGAAGCATCATTCTTCTACAAAAGACTGCTTTTAATATTGCTAATTGTGAAATTTCTAGCAGCAAATTGTGGTTGTGCACTCTTTTGTTTCCATTTCAATTTTGTGTACTAGACCTTTATAAAATTTGTGCCTAACAGGATACCCTAAGTAACTTATAAAATATATTCTTGGTATGACCATTCATTTGGCAAAAAAGTGTGGTACAAATTCTTCTCATTCTTGTTACATGAAGTGACATAATTTTTTCTTGCCATTGTTTCCATATATGTTGAAATTACCAAAATTTTCAAACTAATGAGTATACTAATTCTGAACACATACAGCAGTCCAATTAAGGTAGCTTGCTCATATTTATTTGAGCCTCATTTTATAAAACCATGAGATGAACCACATTTAAGCTCGACATCGGACTCATTGCTAGAACATGTGTTCTTAAAGGCACAAATACATCATTTAACCCCGTCAAAGAATTGAATGAGTTTTCTCTTGACTTGCTTGCTAATCACAAAATCAAAACAGATACACAACCTTTTCATCAGGGCAAATAGGAAATTTTTTCATAGTTTCATATTCTTGTCAATGATCTACCGACTTTTGATAAAACGCTACTGACATTTCACATTAATAAAAATTATCAAGTTTTTTTTTTTTCAAACTAAAATCCTAGTCTCATTTGAGCTGGCAAATTGAATGCTCAAATTCATCATGCCATAGCAGCACTAGAAGCATAAAATATAGAACCGACAATCTCTTTCGACATAGAGCTAATCAACAAAGTCATGACAATGTCGTTGCACTTTTTCCATTTGAGATGAAGATTAACATTAATGCAATTAGGATGCTCACCTCGAACAAATCCCAATTTCAATTTTACGAATAGGGTGATTTCCATCTAATGCTTCCATTTCACGTAGTTTTCAAGTTCAATAAACAATTTTGCTCATAATACTGTAACATGATTTTAGCAGTGCTCACAAAATACTAATTGTGTTCTAGAATCACCGCTTCTCGCATATTCTGGTGTTCGCCAACATCAGAACTGTAGTTGAACTCAAATTCGTCATCAAGAATTTCTAAGAACTTGAGAAGATGATCAGAAAAAGGATGAGGAAGCTAATTGTAGTTGTTCCTACTCTGATACCATATCGAAAATTGAGAATCAAAGACATCGAAACCTCACTGATCAAAAACCAGAAATCCTACATTTTCAGAAATCGGCAGCTGCAACATGTTGCGTTTTTCATTAAGTGGAAAGGCAATTGAATGTGTTACAACCTTTATATAGGCTAGGTTGCACGAAAACATTAAACTCCTAACGTTTCCCCGTATCGGAAATGTTTGGGAGACGGGAACAGTGGAAACATCGGGATACGCCACACCACATGTTTACTAGTCGATCTCAGATCCATCGCCCTGACGGCCGGATTCAAATCTGCTGTATCAACCCTCGTTTCCAATTTTGGCGTACCACCTGTAAAATTATCGTTGTGTCGTGAAATTGTTCGCCTGTGACATTGTGGCCGCACGAGGGGTCAAAGAAGCTAGGGTTTACTGTGTGCTCTTATGTTTTCATAAACACGTGTATTATGATACAAGGTTGGTAGATTTTATTTATTCTCAGTGTATCAATTACGTATATGAAGCTATTGTATCTATAGATTTCATCACTTCAATCGAAATGAGAAAGACATATATCATATCAATTAAAGAGGTGTAAGTATTAGAGAATGGAAAATGTTAGCGACGCAGTGAGAGCGTTCCTTTAATCGGTTTAAGAACTGTTTGTCTACGACTGCGATGCGGAATGCTTATGTAGATCTGCAAGGTGATGACCACAATGTCTCCAACCATTAAAATCAAATACTTGATCATCTCATCCAATACTTTTTCGACATGATTGATCTACTAGGGTGTATAATCATATATCGTACTACATGTACATTCTGCAGTCGGCTGATCGAAATTTGGTAGGGAACTGATGATTTATAGATTGGAAGAAGAGTAATGCAACACCAGCAACTTACTTTTCAACACCCCTGTCCGCCACCACCCCCACCTCCGCCCCCACAGCCGCCACCACTACAGCCACCACCACCTCCACCTCCACCCCCACCGCCGCCACCACCACCACCTCCACCCCCACAGCCACCACCACCTCCGCCTCCTCCACATACAGTCCCAGCTCCTCCATTGATAAAAGTACTAACACATGTATTTCGTCTCCTTGTTTTCTTTTCCCCGCTTGAGGTAACATTTTTAAGGTTTGTAGTAGGAAAGTTCTTCACTTGTTGAACACCAGTGAGGACTTGAGGGATCCCCGCATTTTGATTGAGGGTGGGGAGCTCCGTTTCCTTATTCCTATGGCCACATCTGGCCAAGAAGCAGCTGATGACCATTGAGGCTAATATAGAGCTAACAGCAATCAGTATTAGTGTAATTCCAAACTGTGTTTTTTTTCAAGTACGCAGTAAACTTTATGGAATTCAGATCTATTTATAGGCTGGATTTTGAGGAAGTTTACAGGAGAATTCGTGATGCTTCTGATCTGCGCTCAGAAGAAGCTTAGACGTTTCATTTTGATCTACATCAATCTATAAAAGGTTAGCTTTTTGATTCAGTAGTCTTGCTAATGCTTGCAAGCACTTTCTTTTTTGAATGTTGTTCAGACGTGTAAATAAACTGGCTCGACATTTCTCACGAATCGATGCTTGAACCATAAAACACATAATACTAAATTTAAATGAAACCTATGATCAAGAAGTTCTATATAACCAACAAGGTGTTGGCCTAGTGGTACTTGGTGTTGTCTAACAACCCCAAGATCCTGGGTTCAAGCTTTGTTGAACTTACCTATTAAAGTGGAGGGGGTGTGCGGCCCCTCTCCACCAGTGGGAACCACTATCGATCCCCTTTAAAAAAAAAAAAAAAAAAAAAATTCTATACAGCCTTTTATATACCAACTGACAGATGATGGCTGGCTGCATTTCCATCATTTATTCTGTTGTTGATGTTAACATGCTTCTTCGGTCTTTTTTTTTTTGTTGGTACTTGGTACTATCTGCTCAAGATTGAATTGGCTCTGAATCAGGTGGTATTAATGTTATTTTCGATTCCATGTGAAAATGTTCGTGGATAAGTTGTGAACATATTGTGCTTGGTTTAAGGTGAATATTGTACTTTGCGGAAGGAGGGTAAAGGTCCAACAACTTTATATTGGATGTGATTCACCATTAACTATATTTATGAGGATTCTGAATCAAATAGCCGCTGACGATCACTTGGTAAGCTCTGTACTTTGTACTGTATGGCTATGCCTTTGTAAAAAATTAGCTTGTGAAAAAGGAAAAAATGTTCTGTCCCCCGTAAGAATTATTTTTCATTTTCCTCCAAATTTTTCTTTTTCCCAAATTTTCACTAAACCAAACACACCCTTAGGATGTGTTTGGTTTAGGGAACATTTAAAGGAAAGAAAAATTTGAGGAAAAGTGAGAAGAAATCCGTCTTTTGAATGAAAAACTAAATAGAAAATTAGATAGAAAATACGAATGAAAATTTGATTAAACTAAAAAATGTTTTAGTACTTTCTTCAAAAGTTTCGATCTCTAACCAAATATTGGGAAAATAAAATGAATTTCATAAGGAATCCATTTTCCCTCAAATTTTCCTTTTCCTCCAACTTTCACGAATTTAGAGTGAATGATAGGGAAAGGGTTGAAAGGAGAGAGAGGGAAGAGAGTATTTGAAGGGAGAATTATAAATGATATGCACCAGATGAAACTATGGCGTTTTGATTTGTTGAAATGGATGCTTCTGATAGGAAGCTTGAAATGGAACATTCCAATGAAGATAATTTAACTTGCTGATTTTGGTTTGCTTCTGATAGGAAGACAACGCAATAAAAAGAGCTAAAGAACGTGGACTGGTACTCAATTGATGGCTTATTTTGCGTCACCAACTTTTGGTTTGGACCTCAATTTTCAGATTTTGTAGATGTGTATTTTTCATAATTATATGGTTTGATATTAATTAATTTATTTATTCTAATTACTTATTTTGCTAAAATTATTAATTTTATTATTTATTTAATTATAAATATTATTAAATTCAAATTTTAAGTCACTCATTTTTCAGTTATCATATCAAGTCATCCTTCATAATCTAATATAGAGATACGCATGTGTTGCTTCTTTAATCGTCTTTATCGCGGTTGTGCTTAGTATCTTAGCTAACAATATTTTTTCATAACCTTAGATCCATCAAATTAGCGTTTATGAAAATAAGTTGATTTGAAGTGAGATTAAATTGTGAGTTTTAATTAAAGTTATAATTAATTAAATAGTTAAATTAATAATTTTATTTAAGTAAGTAACTAGAATAATAAATACGTTAGTGCGAAACGGGCTTGGCTTGTAAAGTACTTATTTATAATTATAGAAAAATTTCACAAATTATAAATTAATTATTTATAAAGCCTCAAAACTCTGTTTTTCTTTTGAATTCTAATTTTTGGTAATAATATATGCTGTTTGCAAAAGCTTGATAGTACATATCCTGTTTTTTAATTTTCTTTATATATAACTACAAAAAAAAATTGCAGGACAAATCATAAATTACTTATTTACACTAGCTTTCAAAACTGTGTGTTTCCTTAATATTGCAAATTTTCATAGTAATGTCTATTATTTGCAAAAGCGTGATAGTACATACTCTTTATTTACAATTTTCTCTAATTATTAATAATTTTGTTAAATTTGTTAAAGATTATGGTTAGTTGAACATGAAAAGACGTCTTGTCTTTGTGAACAAAATGGTATGGTTTAATTCGATGAAAAAATAATGTATTTTATTACAATTCTAGTTCTTATAATAATATAAGTTTAGGAATAGAAATGTAAATTTTATTTCATAAACTTAGTCTATTTTTTATTACATGTTTTTGGTATTTCGGAGAGTTTGAACCATAAATATGAGAACAGTGATAATTCCAGGTCTTATAAGTTTTTCCCTTTCTTCTTTTTGGTGATTTGAGTTCCTGATAAAAATTTTATTTTCATAAACAATTTTTTGAATGTAAAAAAAGTGAAAAATATAACTTTCTGCCATTTTAGTTTTAATCTTTTGAAGATTAAAACTA
Organism: Kalanchoe fedtschenkoi; assembly: GCA_002312845.1. Lineage (NCBI taxonomy): Eukaryota > Viridiplantae > Streptophyta > Magnoliopsida > Saxifragales > Crassulaceae > Kalanchoe > Kalanchoe fedtschenkoi. The sequence continues at coordinate 428,907 of NQLW01000061.1, read as the reverse complement.
ATGATTTTAGTGAACTGTCATATTTACGGACTATTTTAAAGTTAATGAAGAAACTCAACTAAAAAAGGATTACTAAAGGGGATAAATGAGTAAAAATAAATCAAAATGAACGAATGAAAAAAGTTATTCACGCACAGGCTGCACGCTGGCGTGCCAGTCCTGCATGCACTACCATGACAGTGTATGTATGCATGTAAATCAATCAGACGAAAATTGATAATTGACTTGACACAGGCCCACACGCAAGGCCGCGCACGCGGCCAACTTAAACTTGTTCACGACGCTCAAAATGTTTTTAAATTAGAGCGTTCTAGCATGATAATATTCAAGGTTCATAATTTCCACGTCCGATGTTTAATTTCTATGATTCAAATTACGTTGGAAAGGCGAGACAATCATCTACAACTTCTGTGTTGAAGTTAGAATCAGATTCAAGCTATATTTCTGCCTGCAGGTTGCACCCAATGATCATCTATTTGTCCTTAACATTACTCTTATATCTACAGGAATATTTTGCGGATTCTTGATGATGACACACCTCCACTAAATACATTTTTCACGAAGTCAATCAAGCAGCAGATCATTTAGATCTCCATTCTCACTTAGTTGGTGACTCCTGCTCAACTCCGGTCACTCAGCTATCTCATTAGGTTGCTGCTGCAGTTAAATCAGACATGTCGAGCTTTTTTCGCACAGTCTTGTAGTTTGAGATCTTTTGTTTCAGCAACCATTTTTCTTCCTTTCTTAGCCTTTTATTTAGACTCTTTCGGTTTGTTCTGATAACTCTTTACCTCGTATAATCTCGTCCATGATACCAGTTGTTTTCTATTTTAATAAAATGCTTCTTCAAAAAAATAGCCTTTTATTTAACTTCTCGATTTTCAACCAATAAGATATGATATTCTAGAGATATATTCAGAGAGTCAAATCAAGAAACAAATCGAAGCCTATCAAGATACTTTCTAGAAGATTAAATCTCAGTTCTATAATGATTAGGGTTAGGACCTTAGCTATAAATGAACGTCGTTTTTTGTGTCTTTTACCGGATTCTTTCCTCTCTTCTCTAGTTTAAAGTTTTGAGTTTCTTCCTCTCCCGACGCAACAAGGGTGAGCCTACCATAGTGAAAAATCTATATTAAGTTTGAATTAGTTGTTCCTACACATCTATTTTTATGTTCTTCCATGACTCGGGTGTGGTTAAATTTACTTTTACAGTTTAGGTTAGTAACTTGAGAATTTATGTTGTGAGATTCTATAACTAATGAAATTCATATTTTGCATGTGATTTTATTGAACTTTTTATTATGTATGAATGTATTGATACATAATTTCTATCGCTAATTTAGCTAGGAGGGATTGGGTCAAATAACTGGTAGCAGTAGCAAGTACACTCAAGGTATTACATGGCCTGAGAGAGATTTGAGGAGCATCCCTATGACCACAATAATGAAAAGTTGAAGGACTCAAAAGCTGGCTCAACGAGATTGACCACAGTTCCATCGAAGCTTGGACGAAACGGCAACGCCGTTAATACATGTTCCAGGCCGGTTTGCAACCAATTTATAAGTAAATGAAAAATTGCATCCAGTTTGCAGCATTTTATCGCCCAATATTTTTCAGCCATTTTGTGATCAAATGTTGGTCAGAATGGCTACATCTTTTTTTGGTCTTTTTCGATCACATGTAAAAAAATAAAAAAGATTAAAATTATGATTTCGGCCATTTTGAAAATGAAGAAACTGTCTTCAAAACTATAAAATCTGTTTAACAAAGCACTCTTCTTTTAATATAACATCATCACTTCAGACCATCACACAGACACATTTATACTACAATATCAATCATAATTATAAATATGCAAACAATTATAAATGTAGATTCGAATAATTACTCTGAATAAAAATTGTAACTTTAATGCTGGTCAAATGTAGTCGTGTGCATAAAATATCTGCATCAGATGATGATGTCTGCAGAGTTAGAAAATGGAGGGCCAAGCTTTAGGAAAAAGACAAATGTTGAATGGTTGCCCAAGTGAGTGTTCAAGTTTGCTATGTATCTCACGTTGAAACTTACTTATATTTTGATGTTTAATTAGGACTGATTTAAGTACATTGTCAAGTCAATATGTATAATTGTGTGTGGCTTTGAGATCTAACTCTCAGCAAGTTCCAACTCACTACTACTTAGAATAAATACAATGACATGGCAACAAACTTCACTTTCTCATAATCAAACACTTAAATTTGGAGCATATTTCAATATAAGGCACATAACAAACTTTATCATAGACTAAGGTCACCGCATGCACCGTCATTTTTCTCTTAACTAAGTTCTCTACATTTTCTACCATCATGACCCTCAAACGTGAAACTTGATAAACAATCCTCTCATTCCTTGGGGTCTTGTAAAAAATTTATAAAAATTAAACGTATCAACTTCACATTTTCTATGAAAGTGCATATAGCACATATGTATATATACATCTATACAATTTTACATGAGTAATTCAGAGCATGTAACGTAATTCACAATATGTAGCGCATATAGCACATTTATCATATGCATCACATTTATAACACATAGCAAATTTTGCACATATATCACATTTACTACATCTAGAACATTTACATAACTCCTACGATAATAATAGCCACAATGCACATTTATAACTTGACTTATTAAAGTGGTTTAACATAAATTTTATGTTTTTTAGATAATAGCCAAAATACATTCCTTAGTTGATAATAACAACAATACAATAAGTTTCATAATTAGTAATAATCAAAATGCATGTAGCTCAATAATGTGAAACACATTTTTGGCATTTTAGAGTTGGAATAATGAAAGTTGGATCCTCCAATTGAAATATCAATAAAATGACATAGCACATTGTGCATAAGTCACTGATACTAAATTAAATATCCAACTCTCATATTGAAATAGCACTACAATAACATGTAGCATATTCCTAAGTTGATGAAAAATATGCTTAACAAAACTCAAAATTTAGATTCCTACTTGCATATAATAACTTGAAAAATAATTTATAGCACATCCTAAACTGATCAGATTCCAAACATGTAGCACACTCATAAATGGACAAATCTACCTAAAACATGTACCTCACTAGCATCACTGCAACAATATGTAGCACATTTCTAAGTGAAAAAATCTGCCAATTGAAACTTGTTTTTGAGGATGCTTATCGTGCTAAATTTCAATAACATGTATATAAGATAAAATTAGAAATGTGCTAAGTAATTGGCGAGCAAATCTACCTAAAACTTAGGAATGTGCTTAATGTGCTACATTTCCATCACATAGTAACCGGTAAGATGAACAATAAAGGACCTATCGTGGGTGGAGACCTCCGACATGGGTAAGCAACGTCGCAACTAGGACAAAAATGATAGTGATGGCATGGGGAGGGGATGGGGACTAGAACGGGGAAGGGAGGAGAAGAGAGAAGGAAGAGGGGGATGCAGGCAGGTTGGATGGGGGCTAGATAAGTGGCAGGGGAGGAGAAGAAATAAGGAAGGTTGAAGATGAAAGAATGATAAAAGGTAATGTGCTTGATTTATGGTATTTTTCGATCATTTTCTGATAGAGTTTCAATCATTTCCCATTCCAATTATATGTATGGGCATAAAGTAGATGGAAAATGTGAAGTCTTTTCAATCACTGTCTAGCTTTTTTGACAAAAGATAAATAAAAACATTTATCAAAGTCTAGGCGACATTTGGCAGCTATATGACTGGATAACGGACACAACATTCCAGTCGTTTTCCATCCACTTTTGGCTTTAACTATTAATCTTTTTGTAATAAAACATCTTTTAGCCGTACAGTGACTGAAAAATGGCCGAATTAGTACCACAAAGTTTGCGGTCAGTTTTGCCTAATTTTTGGCCCAAAAATAATTTTTTTGGTATTACAACAGCGCGTGAGTGTCATCAATTAGTCTCGTGCGGAGATTGAAAAGACCGAGTGCACCTAAGGACGATGTGCACAACCAAAAAAACACTGAAAGACTAGATGCGAGCGACCATCTTCTCACTTGTCCCTGCATAAAATCTCTCTGCTTACAATTTTAGCCGTCATGCCTGATTCCGTTTGTTACCACTATCATTCATCAAACGCTGCTTTTCCCCCCTCATATAATCTCAGCATCACTCCCTCTAAAGAGCTAATGGACCTTTTTCCATTCTCCAAGAAAGAAATAGCATCATTGTCTCTTTTTAGTTACTAACTCTTTAAGGGCAACCACTAATCTGAGTTATGTGATCCACATACGTAGACTCATATTGAATTCTAGTTTCACAATCCATCAACTGATTCACCATCCGATCTCATGAAGGTCAAGCACTCAATAATTATAAAAATGACATTGAGGCTAAGAAGAGACCTTAAAGCCTTGTTACAGGGTTAAACCATGACACCCTTTCACACTCGACTTGTCGGCATCCTCGGCGGCTTAACAATCATAATTGATAGTTTACAAGTATATAGTCCAATGAAAGTATCAACTTATGACATCCTCCTACACTCAAGTTTTCGCTGTCCTTATCGACTTAACTATCATGATTGATAGTTTATAAGTATCTTTTCCTATCTTTACATTCTCGCTCACACTCGTTTTATTCATAATGGTTGTCAAGATACGATTAATCTGAAAGTGGCAATTCATGCACGTTCAATCATGAATCAAAGGTTGAAAGTCTCGAGTTAGAGTCAACATTTAACACCCTCTCCCGCTCAAAATAATCGACGTCCTTGTCTACTTTCATCATCTTAATGACCCATTTCATAAGTTGGTATTGTATCAAGCAAGCACCTCAAAATTAAAAATCCCCTGTGAATGTTAAACAATGAATGTTTATCATCTTATTTAGTCCAACACCCGCGTCCAACACCCGCGTCCAACACTTATGTACACATATCCGATGTTCAAAGTATGGATATAAAGTGCAAACTAAAGGTTCCCCATAAAATCCGCTAATGAACTCAAAATGAGGATCTCCACCCTCTCTAATAAATCCAAACATAACACTAGGAGTCTTTACTCTTTTTATGACTGATTCAAAAGTCTCAATCTGATGGTTTCCATTCTTTTTATTTTCAAAAACCTAAATTCTTCAAGGACTTGAAATCCTTGAGGCTTATTTTGTGCACTTTGACACATTTCTCATGGCCTCTGCCACACTATTTCAATATGATATTGATCTCATATTCACAAGGACACAATATTCATTCAATCATGTGATTCTTTCATGTTTGTGTAGTATTTGCAAACACATCTCGAGGGCCAAATCTCATAGTGGCATAACAATGCTCACAATATTCTTGATTCATTTTGTTAATTGTACAACTATCTGATCGCATTTTGTACACCAGCTACCCAACATATCTATGTAGTTATACTCCAAGTCATCACGTGAAATCACGTCTCTATATACGGACAACGCATGTCCATCAATTCCATCTCTGAATTTTTCTTGTGGCCGTCAACCATAGAGTTACTCAAACCACTTCTCGTAGCTCTCAAGCTGCCCCCGTCGGGCAACTCTTTGATTGGGAGTCATCAGTTGGTACTCCATCGAGACCACCGCAAATCTTTTTATTTGATTTATGAAAGTCTCGATTACATTTTTGAAGAGTCACCCATTGGTGCTCCATTGAGATAGTCACTAATCTTTCTTCCCATAGCACATTTGATACTAGCAAAAATAAATTTCTCAAGTGTAAATTTTGATCATACTCTAGCGAATCTCAATATTGCTTTGTTCCCATGAAATTATACAAATTTCTTTCCAAATGCACAAAAGAAAATAAACGTCCTGTTACGTACAATAAGAGACAAGTATGTTGGTTCACTAACACCAAAAATCACCTTATATTCATACTCACACAATTCTCAGTAACATATTTTTTACCACATGCCGAAGATAAATATGTCTTCTCACACGTATAAAGAAAAGTATGTCTGTTTGCCCACATGGAAAGACAAAGATGTTGCTCCCACACAAAATTAGGACAAGTATCTCTGCTCCAAATACAATGGACAAGAACACGTTGCCGTTCATACTTACATGAGTTTTAATAGTCCCTTGCTAAGTCACAAATAGAAATAAGAGCATTTGTTCACTCACGCAAAAGAATAGATTATTCAAAAATACTTTTTGGTTCATACATATACAAATCACAACACATATTCTCTACACATACAAGAGAAAAGTATGTTCTCCCCGCAAAGTCCTCCTCAAACTCGCACAAACATTCAACTCTTAGGCAAAGCTGATTATTCATTACATGCAATGGTTAATAAAGTATACTCTATGGTCACAATTCTCGAATCCAAACTTATACGTCGGCCCTCTGGCCTTCATCCTGAGTGAATCGATCCAAGTAACTTCATCCACATTGTTCACTGAGTATTCCAGCCTGCTGACTTCTATTTCAAAGAATATTAAATATATATTTCCATATATCTATATATAAGAAGGTCTTTTCTCATCTGCAACATGTTATCAAGTTTATATGCGTAAAAAACTTTAGGGATCATGTACAAATCAGTCTTGAAATCACAACACAAACTTAGGTTCATCCATCAAGTAAGTCTCATCTCAAAATTTATAATACAAATGCAGTTCCATCAACTCAGTTTGACTCAACTCAACACATTAAATGTATGTTCCAATCGAGTATCGCAACTTTAAAAAATCGTTCAAAACTAAAGAGGGAGATTTTACTCCAATTTTCATTATCAACACATCACTTTCAATTATTTACCTCAAAAGGAAATCATAGTTTGAAATCATGCCCATAAAATTTGTGTGGATCAATAACTAGCTCTCGCTAACAACTCTTCATATTAAAAGACAATCATAATTTAAAAACACGCAAGAGTAAGTCTCTACTCTCTCGATTTAAGGATTCAAATAAATGTCAATAACTTGTTAAAGGTTATAATCACTCTCTCGACTCACCGATTGGAAATAAGTGTGTAACACATTTACAAGATGAAGTCATCACCTCTCACTTATCTCCGGGTTTGAAACATATCTCAATAATATATTTACAAGATCAAGGTTCACATGACTTTTTTGTATTAAAATTTCAAACCGCAACTCAGCAATTCAAGTTATAAAAGTTTCACTACTCTCTTACTCAAAGATTTGACATCTAAAAAAAAATCGAACATAGGGTGATCTACCCGTCTCTTGTTTAAAGATTAACCAAACTCAAGAAAGAATCCACTAGACCTTTACGATCAATAACCGAAGAAGTAACCACTGCCTACTATGTCACGCTCGAGTTTTAGAGTTCTATATAGTAGCTCAAGACTTCTTTATATCTCAAGGTCTCAAATATCAGATTCATGATTACACATAAAATCTAATGGATTTCTTTATCATTGGATCCCATATCTCGTACTCGAGCTAGCACGAATATAATTTTTTATTCTTTACACATGTGAATAAGAAGGTCAAAGTAATCAAAAGCAGACTCGAAGTTATTCAATGATAAAAAACCTAGATCTAATACCAATTGTCGCAATCATTGAGTAATGACTCGTATCCCTTACTCTTTTTATGCACTTTGGGATACTTAAAATTGTGCGGCATCCAGATCTTCATAAATAAAGACCAGCATTCTTAAGACTCGGCGTCACTTTAGTTACTCAAATCTTGAGGGAGATGTGAGATTATTTTTTTAACCACGCATCAACAAGTGACTCGTGAGATGATCTCTATAAACAGACGCACCTTACTCAGTCTGGATATTCAATGATCCATGAGATTCATTTTGAGATTTCATCTAGTCAAATCATCGGCTAACGTACAAGAGTCCCTTTCTGAGTTCCCTTGCGATTCTCATACCACATTAAGGGTAATCCAATATGATAGAAGGATCTCGCTAATCCTTTATGCTCATTATCCAAGGAGTTTAGGGATCATCATATACCTATCCTCGACTGACAACTCATTGCGCATCGTCAGGGTCTTATCTCATTTGAATGACGTCATAAGGTTGACACCTTACGGAGGCCTTCGAGGCTTGATAGACTCTCAAATGCCCACACTCATGTCCACTTAAGTTGAGCTCACATAGGGTTTATATATGAGTCCTAACTCAGGGCGGCCGAACTTACCATCGCTCCTCCTAAAGAGTCAATGGAGCTTTTCCCATTTCCTTGGGAAGAAATATCATCAATGTCTCTCCTTACATACTAGCTTTTCAAGAGCAACCACTTATCCGATTTATGTGATCCACATACCGTTAGATTTGTATTAAAATCTAGTTTCACAGTCCATCATCAGATTCACCAACTGACCTCTCGAAGATCCAGTACTCAATAATTATGAAATTTTCACTGAGGCTAAGAAGAGGCATCCAAGCCTTGTCATAGGGCTGACCTGTAACCGCTAGCACAACAGCCGCAACTACCTCAGACGCTGCTGTTGATATCACTCAACGTGCCTCCATCTCCACCATTGAAAGCTAGCAACTGCAAGACTCATTCAGTCAACCCGTTAAGTCAATTTAGAGAGTTGACTCGGCAGTCACTCAACCCGACAACTCAGACCTTCCACTCACTTTAATCAATAGCCCCTCCAACAACCAAAGCTCGGATCTTGAATATCCTTAGTTGGGATCAGATACCGAGCCAATTCATGGAGTGCCAGTTTCTCATCAACACTGGTCTGCTCGACAAAGTGCGAGAGTTAGCTTAGACTATTAAATGTCCAAGTATTTTTTATTTATGTACATAAACTAACGCGAGGAGTACATCATAGTTTGTAAGGATGTGCCAGTGCATTTGGAGGGTAGAGAGATCCCACCAAAGGTTTATTAGTGAGGGAATATCATATGATATAGCTTTATATAAGATTAGAGAGATCTTTAGGGGGTCTGGTGGTGATCAGGCTAGGATGTAGCACTTTGACATAAAGAAGGTGCCTAGATTCTTATGTGAGTTATCATTTAACCCTTCAGTGAGGTATATCCCTAATGAGACAACTACCACATATATTAAGAACTTTTTTTAATTAAACATACAGAAGTTACTAGGGGTAGCATGTTAGTCATGCATAAGTACAGATAAGATATCACACTCAGATTTTATTCTCATAAGGTGTAAATAGGGTAGAATCTCAAACTTAGCACACTACTTAAGCGTTCACTTAGAGTCTGTTTGGACTAAGACCGGACTTGCAGTGTATGCTGTGTTGTCACTTATGTCCTTAGGAGGGTATGAGTTGCTCCTCGTGAGTCTAGACCAGACCGTGAGACTCTGGAGCCAGATTTCTTGGACCTAGTCCGCCTAGCCGAGCTCCCAAGTCTCCATCGCAAGAACTCTATATTTCGGCTTCCAGGCCATGTCATTTGTCAACGCCTCCTCTACTGTCTCAGGTCCTAGTAGTTGATATAGTCCACACATATTCTGATTGAAGACCACTGCCACACTCACTAGATCATAAAGAGGCTGGTCAAAGATACTAGAGGAGCATCAGGAGATGATGAGCCACCACAAGCTAAGGAGATGGTATCTGTTTACTTATTATATTTATCTCTCATAACTTGCATAATTCGACGTGTATGGTGATACTTGTTATGTTATTCTAACTTTTATACTATTAATATGCTTTGTCTATCGACACCAAAGTTATCAAAACCGGATCAGAGATCGAGCCGGCCAAGGTCCCGGTTCCCGATTTATCGGTTGAACCGGCGGTTCAAACCGATTTGATCGCCGGTTTAATTACTTACAATAATTACAATATAGTAAATCTAATATGATAATTGTAAATAATAGAACATGTTACTTAGACAGTTTGTTTGGTTAAAGGTGCCGCATAAAACATAGAGGGCTTTAGTTTGAGCCCCGACACCTCCTTATTATTTAAAATAATTTTCAGATTTAATTTAACATTAATTAAGCCATCAATTACACTAAACCGTTCAACCAAACCGATCCGGTTCACCAATTTTGTAAAAAATTGACCGGTTTATTCAGTTTTTTTCGGTTCAGTATGTAACCTGATATTAATTTCAAATCGGACCGCTACCAGGTCCAGTTCCCGGTCCAACCGGTCAAACCGGCCGGTCCGGTTCTGATAACTATGATCGACACTTTCACTTAGTCCTAATGTTACATTCCATATCGATTGGGTGGGAGATCCTTAGCTTCCTTAATTAGGACTAAGACTTCTTACTTAGTGTCGATGCCTTTTAGGTGCAGATTCGCCGAATGAGGCAGCACACCAATACAAAACCCACCGCCGCACGGGGCGAGAAAGTGTGCGATAATATCGACAGTAAGGGGTTGGGGTTAATACATGGTATCAGAGCACTTACCAGGGATATGTCTGAATTACAGAATCGAGGAGTTTGTTTTAAAGTTAGTGAGAATGGAACTCTTCTAGCACACCTACAAGTGATTCCTATGTTTGCTAGTCGGATTGGTGAAGCTCAAGATAGTGACCCCCAGATGAGTAAGTTAGTGACTGAGGCTCGAGAGGGAAATCGTGCAGACTTCACTATTGGTGATGATGGAGTCCTTCGATACAGAAGTCGATTATGTGTTCCAGCGACCAATAACTTATGTTATGCATCCAGGCTCTACAAAGATGTATCATGATCTTAAAGACTTTATTGGTGGAATGGTATGAAGCGAGATATTGCGAACTTTGTCTCAAGGTGTTTGACTCATCAGTAGGTGAAAGCTGAGCATCAGAGGTCAGCTGGTTTACTACAACGTATAGAGATTCCTGAATGGAAGTGGGAGCACATTACTATGGATTTTGTTACAGGATTGCCACGTACCAGTAAGGGGTTTGACTCTATTTGGGTGATAGTGGACAGGTTTACTAAGACCGCACACTTTATTCCTGTGAAGACCAATTATTCATCTGAGCAGTATTCTCGTGTGTACATCGAGGAAATCGTGTGATTACATGGAGTGCCAGTTTCAATTATTTCAGATAGAGGATCTCAATTCACATCAAAATTTTAGAGATCACTTCAAACTCCTTTGGGAACGCAAATATGTTTGAGTACTGCATTTCATCCTCAGGCGGACGGACAGCCAGAAAGGACCATTCAGACATTAGAAGACATGTTGAGAGCTTGTGTGATTGATTTCAAGGGTAGCTGGGATCGTTATACTCCATTGATAGAGTTTGTTTATAATAATACCTACCACTCTAGCATTGAGATGACTCCTTTTGAGGCGTTATATGGGAGGCGATGCAGGTCACCCATTGGTTGGTTTGACATGGGCGAAGATAAATTATTGGTCCAGACATGGTCCAGGAAGCCACTGATAATGCTCGCTTGATTAGAGACAGATTGTTAACAGCTCAAAGCCGACAAAAATCATGTGCTGATCCAAAGAGATGGGAGTTAGAGTTCGAAGTCGGTGACCACGTCTTTCTCAAAGTATATCCGATGAAAGCTGTGATGAAGTTTGGTAAGAAGGGAAAGCTTATTCCTCGATTTGTTGGTCCTTTTGAGATTTTAGAACGAGTTGGAAAGATGGCTTATCGATTGGCGTTACCGCCAACCTTGTCAAACGTGCACCCAGTTTTTCATGTATCCATGCTTCGTAAGTATCTTTCAGATCCTAGCCATGTCTTGGAAGTCGAACATAAACAAGTGAATGATAGCTTATCCTATGAAGAGGAACCCATTGATATTCTAAATCGTCAAATAAAAAGAGTAAGAAAAAAGGAAGTAGCTTCTGTAAAGGTACTCTGGAGAAACCACTCTGAAGCTGAAGCTACTTGGGAAGCGGAAGAGGATATGCAGAGTAAATACCCTCATCTATTCGATACCCCAAGTATAAGTTTAAATTCGAGGACGAATTTCTTTTGAAGGGGGGTAAAATGTAATATTCTTATATTGATAAAAATATTTAATAAAATATTACGAAGATTTAATTGAAGCCCAAGCTCAATAGGCCCAAAAATATAGAATCCACAGTGCGTTTAGGGCTTCGTGGATGGGTGTGTCTATATTGAATCTGAGGTAAATAAAACAAAAGACAAATCAGCCAATGCGCCGATTGAACAAAGGGGGGGCATTAATTGACGATATGCTTTGAGTTGATGCTTGCTTATAAAGCAACCCGAGATTGACTAGTGACTATAGTACCACTGCAATACAGTAAGAATTCTTGTTTTGTGGGTCTTTACTATTATTATATGATTGATGCATGAGATACAGGAATGTAGCTGTGTTGGGAACCAGCCACGTGACTGTGATAGGAAAGTGGCAGTGATGGGGAAAGTGGATTTTAGGTGGGTTTGCATGTCTAGGGTGCAGCCTAGGGTGCCTAGCTCCATTGTGTGGGTAACGTATGATTTAGGGTGGGTGTGCACTGTTTGGGTTTGAATGAGGTCACACACTTTACGATTTGTTTCAATTATTTTATTTATCAAATAAAGTTATACGTAGTTTGTTCTATATAAACTAGTGGTAAAAAATTACATATATATATATAAAGAAAAAAATTTGGAGATTTTATTTGATATAATCAATGAATTTGTTTTGTAATTCACTTTTACATGTAACTATAGGTCGGGAATCAGAATCAAGTTATAGAACAAATTGATTGTACAATTTCAAGCTTAACATGACGTGAGTAAATAATTCCTGCGTATTTCTTTTCGTACAAAATTAAATATGTGACTGATAACGAAGCATATTGGGTATAATACGTACACAATATATTTACCCACGTGGACGAGTGAAAATGTTATATTGAGCATTCATTCATTCATGTACATACATGTATCATGTCTGGGACGCTTGTTTCGCGAATTATCGCGCTTGTTATATGATTGATTTATGATCCGGATCGGCAGTGACGACTGTCAAGCCAAAAAGGGCTTTCGTCGCAGTTCATGCTTGTCATGCATACACATTTGCATTGACACATTGCATTTGATGTGGCATAAACGAAATATATTTGTCAACGAGATGATAAATAACCCCCATACGTACTCAATAAAAATATGAACGGTGAGCGAGCCGCACGTGATTAATAAGATGTTAAATTAAATAAAAGATTTCCCTATTCGGTTCGCCAAATACGTAGTGAGTTTTTTACTCATAGAGTGAGTCTTTTGACTCACCCCCAATATTAAAAATTATATTTTAGATCACTAGTCGGTCAGTAGCGACAGTGTTTGTGTAGCAACGAGCGAGCTCTTCGGTACGGTGTCATCCATTGTTCAATTGTTTTATCCAGTGGAGTCTGCAGTTCTTTACTTTTTCTTCATTTTAATTACCTTATTGTTTCGTTAGTATTCGCTCTGATGTATTTGGGCAAGATTTTGGGTAGTTTTTTAATAGATTTAAATTTGCAGATGCTTTTTTATTAGTATGTTGAACAATTGATTTACATTTGACTTTGACTTTTTTTTGTCGAGGCTTGTTTGACCAAAAGTCAAAAGGATAAGTCAAACGTCATCGCGATCCTTATTTTTTTGGGGTTATAACATGTTGGTATCACAGCCGACCACCTAATGCGACAGAGTCCCAGGCAGATCGCCGAATGAGGCAGCCGAGGACGTCTGCCCTGTAAGGGGGTGGAATGTTACATCCCACATCGACTGAGTGGAAGATCCTTAACTTCTTTAATTAGGGCTAAGACTACTTACTTAGTTTCGAAGCCTTTTAGGTGCAGATTCGCCGAATGAGGCAGCACACCAATGCAAATTCCACCGCTGCACGGGGTGAGAAAGTGTGGGACAATATCGACAGTAAAAGGTTGGGGCTGTTACACCTAACTACATCAAATCATAGTGTAGAATTTTGTAGGAGAGCCAAACTTAAGAAAACAGAAAGTCAGCCGCACACAAAGTGGAAGTTGTCGTGTGTGTGGCTTACACAGCTCGCAAGACTTACCCAGATGGCTTGGTTGTTAGAACTGTGAGGACACAATTGATATTTAACGTGGGGTAGGGGTCAACACTTAAGTGTTAATCGAGTCTATCAGTTTATTTATTTTTGTGCACTTTTTTATTTTTTTGTCATATCTCGCAACTTGGTTAGATTTGAGAAAATTTTAAAAAAATCCTTGGTTATTAGTTTTTCTGTATTCCATTCTTGTAGTTTTACTCCATGTAGATTTTGATCAATTATTGTAATTTAGTCAGAAAATTTAATTAAAGATATTGGATAGCTTCAAAAAGTCTTGACATATCATGTCAATTCTCAAATTGTGGTAATACTTAATGATTGTATTTTGTATGTCATGGTTGAGTATTGCTTATGTTGGGGATCGCGTACACAAATGTAGGAAGGGTTTACCGAACCACGCGGCATAAGCCCGGATCCGGAATACCCAGTGATTACTATAATCAGTTTCAATCTGAATTAACAGACACAAGTCTGGATCCGGATCGAAACACCCAGAAGGAGGGCATTAGGGTTACCTCAATATGAATGCGTCATGTGTCGCGTCTCTACCGGTATCCACACACGGGTGGTGGATACCGCGCCTCTGGAGTACTAGCTTCCGGACGACCCTCCTCGCGCCCCTGTATTCAATCGCATTGAAGAACTGATGTCACTTCTCCTCTTCCCATTGAATAAACAGAAGCCCTAGGCTTCTATTTCTAGATAAGTGCTTATGGGCTTCAGCCCGTGGGCCAAGCCCATCAGCTGAGTTGGGTTGTATCCATGGGTCATACTCATGGGTTTAACCCATTTGGTTCATCCGAATCAGGCGCGGGTTGAACCGAATCATATCCGGACTGAATCTTATTCAGTTTATTACTCAACTCAATACCCGCCACTCGATTGTGTGCGACCCTATAGGTTTATTCTTAATTAGACATGGGCAAAGGCCCATTGATCATAAGCGGCCCCTAGTAAGGCGTTATGATCTCTAATTAAGAAAAGCTGGTTCTCGAGGTAACCAAAAACCACAGTCAATACGAGTCAATTAACTGGTTTAATGGGCAGATTCCAACAATCTCCCACTTGCACATAAACCAGTTATAAATAATCCCTCTGTCCAATAATATCTTGAATGAGCATAAGGAAGGATGATGTGTTATCCTTATTAGGCTCATTCGTGTTTCTCGATCTTCGAGTAAGACTGATATTTCAAATGACTGACTTTCAGTCCATTTGAGCATGGCCATGCATTTCTCAGTCATAACTCATCGAGGGGCCCAAAGATATTTCTCTCATCATATGAGAGTGTCAGATCCATCTTGTTACCTCATGTTCCTCATCAAGATTCATAACATGCCCAATGATCACCTTTATAACTACCGGGTTTATTGGTAGCGTTTAATGATATCAAAGCATATTACTCCTCATGTGGGAAACTATGACCAACTCAGGTTAAGGACTATACTCGTATAATATAAGATTTACTGATAACACAAAATTCCTTACAGTAATCTTAATAGTGGGTCGGTCCAATACATATTCCCTAATATGTATTCATGTCATTAGTTTGGTATCCAATACCAATGACCTGTGAAACATAGTCATCAACTAATCCACATAATAGTCTTACCAATCATCACATTCCAGACAATGATTATCGACTAAGGACATTTTAGAATGACGTTGTTTTGTTGAAAAGAGTCTCACAATCAAGTCACATACTTGATCATCTATAAACAACTTGTCATTCATGGAATGAGAGTTACATATTATCCAAGCAATAATATGAACCCAATGAACTACTAAACATGAAAACATGCTCCGACTCAAACCGATAAGCATATGGTTTTAGTCAACGATTTATCAGTTGTTCATGAAGAACACGACGATAAATTTGTTGTTTATAATTCTTACTTATAAAAAAGCATTGTTCAACAAATCATCAATATTTGTTGATTTTTGCAAAAATTTATATCAACTCTAGAAACAAGTTCAATTATGATATGAATGCACTTAGGTACATGTTTGAGGTGTACTCAATGTCCATTGCAGAATCTTGTCCTTATTGGAACATTTTCAATAAATTTCACTCCATCATTTGAAATTAAGATGAATTCAATTCATAAATTGAAATCATATGTAGTGAGTTTGCAAAATTTCCATTACTGTAACATTTACAGTAAATAATTTCAAACTTCATTCAAACGTAATATGTCTTTAGTGCTTCACAAGTACTAAAAATTATCTCTATTGTGATCCATGATCTCCTTTTGAGAAACATTTTCTCAATCATAGATAAATATGTCATAAATATATATATTTAACTAAATCGATATGCTCCCTCTAACCCTCATGTAAACATAGGGTTCTTCTTCATTTTAATGATAATCAAATTTCTTTAATCAACATTTAGAAACGAAGATTCCTTTTTCGAGGTGTCTGTTTCAGTCTTCGAACACTGAAACTTAAATAATTTCCAAGCATGAAGATGCAAAGCTTTAAGATTGTGTCATTCACATCCTCTTACAGATTTTCTTATAGAAAATTGTATTACATCTATGTTGGGAATCGTGTACACAAATGTAGGTAGGATTTTCCGAACCACGCGGCATAAGCCCGGATCCGGAATATCCAGTGATTACTATAATCAGTTTCAATCTGAATTACCAGACACAAGTCTGTATCCGGATCGAAACACCCAAAAGGAGGGGATTAGGGTTACCTCAATACGAACGCGTCATGTGCCGCGTCTCTACCAGTATCCACACACGGGTGGTGAAACCGCGCCCTCTGGAGTACTAGCTCCTGGATGACCCTCCTCGCGCCCCTGTCTTCAATCGCATTGAAGAACTGACGTCGCTTCTCCTCACCAATAATCAGAAGCCCTAGGCTTCTATCTATAGAGAGATGAGCTACTGGGCTTCAGCCCGTGGGCCAAACCCATCAGCTGAGTTGGGTAGTATCCATGGGTCATACCCATGGGTTTAACCCATTGGTTCATCCGAATCAGGCGCAGGTTGAACCGAATCATATCCGGACCGAATCTTATTCGGTTTATTACTCAACTCAATATCCGCCACTCTATTGTGTGCGACCCTATAGGTTTATTCTTAATTAGACATGGGCAAAGGCCCATTGATCATAAGCGGGCCCTAGTAAGGCGTTATGATCCCTAATTAAGAATAGCTGGTTCTCGAGGTAAACAAAACCATAGTCAATACGAGTTAATTAACTGGTTTAATGGGCAGATTCCAACAATCTCCCACTTGCACATAAACCAGTTATAAATAATCCCTCTGTCCAATAATATCTTGAATGAGCATAAGGAAGGATGATGTGTTATCCTTATTAGGCTCATTCGTGTTTCTCGATCTTCGAGGAAAACTGATATTTCAAATGACTGACTATCAGTCCATTTGAGCATGGCCATGCATTTCTCAGTCATAACTCATCAAGGGGCCCCTAGATATTTCTCTCATCATATGAGAGTGACAGATTCATCTTGTTACCTCATATTCCTCATCAAGATTCATAACATGCCCAATGATCACCTTTATAACTACCGGGTTTATTGGTAGCGTTTAATGATATCAAAGCATATTACTCCTCATGTGGGAAACTATGACCAACTAAGGTTAAGGACTATACTCGTATAATATAAGATTTACTGATAACACAAAATTCCTTACAGTAATCTTAATAGTGGGTCGGTCCAATACATATTCCCTAATATGTATTCATGTAATTAGTTTGGTATCCAATACCAATGACCTGTGAAACATGGTCATCAACTAATCCACATAATAGTCTTACCAATCATCACATTCCAGACAATGATTATCGACTAAGGACATTTTAGAATGACGTTGTTTTGTTGAATAGAGTCTCACAATCAAGTCACATACTTGATTATCTATAAACAACTTGTCATTCATGGAATGAGAGTTACATATTATCCAAGCAATAATATGAACCCAATGAACTACTAAACATGAAAACATGCTCCCACTCAAACCGATAAGCATGTGGTTTTAGTCAACGATTTATCAGTTGTTCATGAAGAACACGACGATAAATTTGTTGTTTATAAGTCTTACTTATAAAAGAGCATTGTTCAACAAATCATCAATATTTGTTGATTTTTACAAACATTCATATCATCTCTAGAAACAAGTTCACTTATGATATGAATGCACTGAGGTACATGCTTGAGGTGTACTCAATGTCCATTATAGAATTATATATCTTGTCCTTATTGGAACATTTCCAATATATTTCACTCCATCATTTGAAATTAAGATGAATTCAATTCAATAAATTGAAATCATATCTATTGAGTTTGCAAAATTTCCACTACTGTAACATTTACAGTAAACAATTTCAAACTTCATTCAAACGTAATATGTCTTTAGTGCTTCACAAGTACTAAAGATTATCTCCATTGTGATCCATGATCTCCTTTTGAGAAATATTTTCTCAATCATAGATAAATATGTCATAAATATCTATATTTTACTGAATCGATGTGCTCCCTCTAACCCTCATGTAAACATAGGGTTCTTCTCTGTTTTAGTGATGATCAAATTTCTTTGATTAACATTTTGAAATGAAGATTTCATCTCCGAGGTGCCTGTTCCAGTCTTAGAACACTGAAACTTAAATAATTTCCAAGTCTTAAGATGTAAAGCTTTAAGGTTGTGTCATACACATCCTCTTGCAATTTTTCTTATAGAAAATTGTATTACATCTACTATTATATTTCAAAAAATATAATAATGATTAGAATTATCCGAATGAATTAAAATACTGCAATAAGTTTCATTAAATTCGAAGTCGTGAATTCAATTGAAACTATTATCGTATTTTAAATGTTGGAACATTTCCAACTATGTTGACCATTTTAAAAATCTCATCACTTCTAATGATTATTACACCATTGGAAGAATCAAACAAAGTCAATACTTTGCATAGGCCATACATATTCCATTCCGGATATCATGACGTAAAGTCATTCCTCGGAGTTAGGGTCCATCAATGCTTCCTTATAATTCATAAGTCATATAGCATATGTTCACGACTTAAAATCGGACTTATGAGATGCCACCACACGGATAGTCACAACTTGTTTGTACCATTCATTGTGGCTCTCGAACTCTTTCGAGTTGCACTTCACTCCCACTATCTTTCTTAGAAATCATATTTCTATGAAATATCTACTTTGAGCGACAAATAATTTGCCCTCAGTGGCAGTGTATAAACCCATAAAATCTCTTGGGTTTTTTAAAAGGAAGCATTTATCGATCTCAGAAGTATATTTGCGAACATTTCACAATAATCCTTTGATCTTAAATAAAGACAATTTTAAAACATTTCCAAGATTCAACTAATCTTAGAACATTTCCAATACATATCCAATATGTTGTCTTTATTTTCATTCTTGATGGACTCTTACTGAGCACAACAATTTCACTATTATACCCTTCAAGCTTAGCTTAAGATCAAGATGATTCATCACTAATCAAACTTTGTCTCATAAAGTTTGATAAATCCTTTCAGACACATCATCAGTGTATGATGTTCCAAAAGGATTGAGTTGTGAAACTATTTCACATTGTTTGATGATCATAAATTTCTAGACTCAGATATGTCACTCATCGAACTGATTGAAGAGACTTATCCTCTTGTCAAATTGGTTTTATAAATTTCTATTTTGTATTTCCTTGAACCATTCAAAGAATTCTGGTTTATGTCATATCATATATACATAACCATCTTATTGTACTAGTCAATAAATTAGCAGAATTATATAAAACCATTTCTAGCTTTCTTACTTATAATTATACATCACCATGTAAGACTTTTATAAGTTAACTCGTTCATTCTCAATGAATGGAGATTGTCATTTGATAAATGAGCATTTGCTTCAAAAGCAAAAGAATGCAAAAAGTCTACTTTTATGGAACTTAGCATACATTACTTATTTATATCCCAAATGACGTTGCTAGAAATATAAACAAGAATTAAATTATCAAATTCAATTCTTTGTTATTAATGTTAACGTACATGGTTTTAAGCATTAAAACATTACACCCATCAGTTTAATGGGTATTGCCATTTAGTTCTTCAAAGAATAACAAATTTATTCTTAACGAAAACTCATCATGTCAAACATGAATGGTAGTAGTTCTAAAACTATTCCCGAAGGTAAAGTCGAATGAAGTGTTCCTTCAACAAGTTGGCAACATTTGCACTATTGTTTATGTGTAGGTACACCTCATCCTCTACCTGACTTCTATTTCGGATTGTCCTCTCACATTTGTAACAATATGAGAATCACAATCGGTATCAAATACTCATAAGTAGAATAAGAAGTAACATTTACTTCAGTTAACATTAATACCTGAAATAAAAGTCACACTTCCATTCATTCCTCTTGATCTTCCGGGTATAATACACGGTTAGTTTTTCCAATCTATGTTTCATTACAATAATGAAACAATTCCCACTTATGACTTTAAATTAAGCATATTCCCTATGAGAAATTTGAATCACTCATTTTGAATATGCTCCTGAAACAACACTTTCGGGATTGTGGATTATCTCATAAGTATAAATACTTACATGAAATGATTCACATTATCAAAGTCATATTTATGCTTATCGTAAGCATATTTCCAAGTGGAGCATTTGGAAGTAGAAATAACTTTGAATTGAGAGAGTCAAGAACATTTCTTTCTTCTCATTATTGAATTGAGAACGATTCTCAAATTTCAATTCAAAGTTTGTCCCTTTTATCCTTCTCAAGGATGGATCACAAAAGAATAATATATGGAGCTAATAAGAAATCTACAACAGATAAAATGCAAATAATGTTTAGTAAAATTCATGGATTTGTTACTCTTAACAAATCATCTTACTATACTTCATGACGGCCCTCCCTAAGTATAGTAAGTCAAGATCCATATTTCATTAAATCTTGAGTCCACTTTAGCGTTTCTCTCAAAATTTAACTATTTAGGTAAGCAACAATTGCTAATTGCATCATATGCAACTCTTGGTGGTCGGGTGACACCCAATGTCAGGATTCCCGAACCCCATGCCTCAAGGCCAAGACCGTCTTGATACCTTGTCAAGCTAACCAAGCCAAACGTGTGAGCAACCTTTGCTCACCTTGCCTCACTAAGATAGATGGGAACACACGACTTTAGCACGTCCCATTCACCATCGATCGAAGCCTTGACAAGTGTTGAATTTTGGAAAGGTATTTTAACGCTTAATATTATGGAGGGTCTAATTATATAATTTGGCATTCTCAATGCCTTGTGATGCATTCACAAATATTCATAATATCTAAGGTATTCACAATAAGCATAATATAGTGCGGAAATATAAAATTTGTGAATAGTATGACCCCCTTAAATGTAAATTAAAAGGAACTTGCAACTTTTGGATCGCCATCCATCCTTGCATCTCCTGGATCAACATCCGTCCGTTTGAACTCCTTCAAACTATTCTATAATTTATACTAAGATTACAAAAATACAAACGACACGCAGGCCGTATTTAAATTTACAAAAACATAGTCGACACGCAGGTCGCAATGAAAATTAACTAGGGTCATACTATTCACCATGCATACAATATCACCATATTATAATAATGCATGAACAGTTTCATAATAAAAATGAAATTCACCTACTTTGTGCAAAAACGATCCCTCCCAAGATCCAATACGAAAATTGGTTCGTAATTATTTTCACTTGATTTAATTGAACCATTTTAATTGAACTAAATGAATGGATTTTTGTAATTCAACAATTGAATATTCATCCAATCAAACTATTCAATTAAATATTCAACAATTGAATGTGATTTAATTATTGATTCAACATTGAATCAAAATTAAATCATATATAATTAAATCAAACTTTAAATCAATTTGATTTTGATTAATTTGATTTAATCAAACTCATTTTAATTGAATTATCTGAATTGGACTTGATTAATTCAACACTTGAATAATTAACCCAATTCAATATTCAATTGAATAATTTAACCATTGAATTTTCTTTTAATTGATTCAACAATTGAACCAATAAGTTAAGACATGAGTTTTTTAAAGTCAAACTAAATCAAACTGATTTCATGGATCAACAATTGAACCATATCAAATTAAGTTAATTTACTGATTTAACCATTAAATCATAAATTAAAGTTAAATTTAATTGAACCAGATCTGAATTTGAATTAAACTAAACCATGTACTAGACCAATTCAACAATTGAACTGGACCTAATTGGTTCGGTTTGATTCAACCCATTGAACCGAACTGGACCACCCCACACATCTTTTCTCAAAAAATCCAAACGGCAACCTTAACCAAACACAGCATGATTGGTTCGATTCAGCTCAACTCATTGAACCGAACCGAATCAACTATCCGTCTCTCATAGGGTTTCTGGAGATTGAGCAACAGTAAGCAAACGCCGCCGCTGCCGCCGACTCCTCCGTCGGACACCACATCTCCGATTACAGCCACGATCCGAATCAGAGATCCCGACCCCAATCAGCTCCACCACCACGCTTTAATCCCAGTCCTCTTCAAACGAAATCCAGACGCAACACAGCCCGAAACGGTCATCACCGCATTAAAACGAGCCAGATCTGGCACAAATCATGCCGAGTTTCGCCACGGGTATCAGCCAAGCCGAGATCCAAAGCAAAGAGACGATGAGATCAACATATCATCCGCACACAAACTCGTCTCCTCCTTACCGGAGAGTTCCTCAATCACACGGAGCCGCCGTTGTCTTCAGATCTGGGACAATAACACGCGTCTGAAGTCGATTCAGACAATCGACATCCAGGCGCGCGATGCCTCGAACTCAACCGTACACGTTCCATCTTCCGGTGAACGAATCGATCCGTCTTCGAATCGACGAAGGTTCAGAATAGTGAATAAGAAGAAGGAGGAAGAGTCGGTGCCTGGGTAGGTGGAACACCAGTCGGTGGAGATGGCGAAAGGAAGGGGATGATGCATCGATTGATTTTCAGTCGGTGCCTGTTTGGTTGATATGTCGGTTCGTTTGGGAAGATGAATCTAGACACCATAATGTCCAGATTCATTTTCTGATTTGGGTGATCGAATCGGTTCACAACCGAACAAACATAACAAAGAGATGAACCTATACACCCACTTGTCTAGATTCATCCTCTTTGAATATCCAGAAAATCAATATTTTCCAGAACAGTTCAGTTTTGTTCTGATCAAAATCAACGAAAAACTTGTTTCGAAAATTTCTGGAAAAAGTTCGGTAAATCCAGAAAAATTCAAATGTCAATATTTCATTGCTTGTTTTCAGAAAAATCTTATTTTACTGTGTAGATCTGGGTTTCCGTTTCGTTAACTTCAACGAAAAAATATGATCCAAAAATTTCCAGAAAAATTCAAAATAATTCTAGAAAAATATGAATCTGAATAATCTACGAACCAATTGCATAAAGATGCTCTGATACCACTGTTGGGAATCGTGTACACAAATGTAGGTAGGATTTTCCGAACCACGCGGCATAAGCCCGGATCCGGAATACCCAGTGATTACTATAATCAGTTTCAATCCGAATTACCAGACACAAGTCTGTATCCGGATCGAAACACCCAAAAGGAGGGGATTAGGGTTACCTCAATACGAACGCGTCATGTGCCGCGTCTTTACCGGTATCCACACACGGGTGGTGGAACCGCGCCCTCTGGAGTACTAGCTCCTGGATGATCCTCCTCGCGCCCCTGTCTTCAATCGCATTGAAGAACTGACGTCGCTTCTCCTCACCAATAATCAGAAGCCCTAGGCTTCTATTTATAGAGAGATGAGTTACTGGGCTTCAGCCCGTGGGCCAAACCCATCAGCTGAGTTGGGTAGTATCCATGGGTCATACCCATGGGTTTAACCCATTTGGTTCATCCGAATCAGACGCAGGTTGAACCGAATCATATCCGGACCGAATCTTATTCGGTTTATTACTCAACTCAATATCCACCACTCGATTGTGTGCGACCCTGTAGGTTTATTCTTAATTAGACATGGGCAAAGGCCCATTGATCATAAGCGGCCCCTAGTAAGGCGTTATGATCCCTAATTAAGAATAGTTGGTTCTCGAGGTAACCAAAACCATAGTCAATACGAGTTAATTAACTGGTTTAATGGGCATATTCCAACAATCTATGTATTATATTTCAAAAAAATATAATAATGACTAGGATTATCCGAATGGATTAAAGTATTGCGATGAGTTTCATTAAATTCAAAATTGTGAATTCAATTGAAACATTTTATCACATCTTAAATGTCGGAACATTTCCAACTATGTTGGCCATTATAAACATTTCATCACTTCCAATGATTATCACATCATTGAAAGAATCAGACAAAGTCACTACTTAATTTTGACTACACATATTCCATTCCGGATATTATGACATAAAGTCATTTCTCGGAGTTAGGGCCCATCAATGCTTCCTTATAATTCATAAATCCATTGTCTTTTATTCATAATAGATGACAATGTTTAGTCCTTTATAAAACATATCGCATATGTTCACGACTTAACTTCGGACTTATGAGATGTCACCACATGGATAGTCACAACTTGTTTGTACTATTAGAGCACAAAAGTCTGAGGAAGATCTACAGTAATCAACTACAGTAATTAAGGGCTTTGTTGATGACCACGACGGCGCCGGCCTCGGCCGGCAACGCGGCGCAAAGGCAACCTGACGCCCCGACCAATAATACTCGTACTACAATGGCCTCGCCGACACCGACCGTGGCTGGTGAGTCAGTTCCAGCTTCTGTCGAGCTGCACGAGGATCC
>NQLW01000061.1:307591-319657 GCA_002312845.1 Kalanchoe fedtschenkoi | reverse complement strand
GCCGGGCATGGCCCAGCAAAGTATATCTGCGAGGCTTTGAAGTTGCCCTTAGGGATCACAAGCCTGGACTTTCCGTTTACGTGGCACGCTGCCTGCCATGCCCTAATAATTTGCTACACCACCATGACAAACACCCTCTTACAAATTGCTGTATAATTTGAAGTATGTGGGGGAAAATGAAGAGGCCGAGAGCAATAATCACTTACCATGGTGCTATCCTTTTTGCCATCAGGTGTGGCACCAAATTGTAGAATGTTAATGATCTTTTCATCAGGTGTAGCAATGTTATAGTCAATGGCGCCACGGCCACCGCTCTTTCTTTTTCCAGCTGCTTCACAGGCAATGGAGAAGCCCAAGATCGTCAGGATGATGAGAGAGGTCGGGAGAAAAGGAGAAGACCAAGTTGCGGTGGCAGCCATCTTGACACCTCCTTTGTGTGCCACTGGTCTTTTCTTCTAGCAAAAACTATTTGAACCAATGCACACAATATGACTCTAATTATCTTCCCAAAGTAAGCCAAGCCTCCTTTTGAGGCTTTTATCTCCACCAAATGTTTCAGACCCCTAGTCACCTCCATTTATATGTATCCACATTTCAACTGCAAGCTTAGATTTATGCCTATTTCCGTTCACTGTATTTTCAATGGCAGACCGCGCAGTGCGGACAGTTTCGAGGTTGCCATCCATTTCTTGCCTCACCTAGTTTTTCCATGGCTGCTGCTGCGCCATTACTAAGTTTGAGCTTTTCTAAATTTATGGTTTGACAATTTTCTCCTGCAAACTGATGTGCGCAAACGCAAATGCCCTCTTTCTTCGGTTGTACCTACACATCTTAGCTTCTTGCCAAATTTTACTTATAATAGATATGTGGAGAACCACACAGCTCTCATGCTCTTCTAGGCACTTGAAAGAGGCTGAGAATGATACCACTTGTGAATAAAACGGACGGTAATTGTAATACATCAGAGATGTATTATTTGGTATACCAGATTGGAGAAATTCTCATTGGTCTCTCTACTTTGTATCATTAAGAGTTTTTTGTTTAGCAAAATATTCAGACATATTTATAGAACTTTGCTTTTGAATAATTCAAAATCATTCTTCAAGTGAAACTTTCTAGACATACAATTCACCGATCTGTTGGCTCTGATACCATGACAATGACGTAAATAAAGCTTCTCTTCATCAATTTCTATAGACATCTCTTTTGACAATTTATAGAGAGAGGAGCCCATATATATATAAAACAAAAGAGAAGAGACTAAGAGAACAATACAGGCAAAACAAGCCAAAGCAAAACAACGACGCTAAGCTTGGCGCGAAGGATCATATTTGCTTTGTTGGAGAGTAACGTCGTTCGTTAAGGCGGGAAGGCTGGCCTCGATGAGGAACGATGTTGTTCCCTTGGGCAGAAAAGCCTTCTTCGTTGCAGAACGACTTCGTCTGCCGTAGGAGGTAAGTTCTTCTTCTTCAAGACGCCGACTGTCTCCTCTGCCGATAAACTCAGTTGAGAGAGCGTTAACAATAGCGGGCTGAGAGTACAGTCTCTTTTAACTGATTTAAATTCTGGGAAGGGCACCGAGCGATACCAATCACAAATGCCATGAGTAAGTTCGAGTGAGATGACTCCATAAAAAGAATTTCTTATTATTATGTATTATACTTTAGATTGTAAAGTTTAAAAAATTATTATAATTAACCATGCCAAAATTAAAATGATCATCTCAAAAAAAATATATACCATATATACCTATACAATATCATTTAGTTGAAAATAGATCCATCTTAATATTTTTTTAATCTTCCTCTACTACACTCCACCCCACTCAATTAGTACTAATTCGGCTAAGGTTCGGTATGTGATATCTACTAGTTTAAAATATAAAAAGTTGGATTTTTTTTTAACTCACACAATTCACCACCAAAATTTGAACACAGAATGATGTTAGGAATCAATAAAATATTTGTCATGCACATAAGAAAGTTAATATACACTTTAGTATGAATAAAAAAAGTTAATTAATATTTTTATAAAATAAATGATAATTTTGAATGTTAGGCTTCATATAATCTTTTACTGAAAATAATGGAAAGCAATGAAAAAAGATAATTAAAAGCATTTTATAGTGTGTATAACTATTATCCTCTTTCCCCAACCTACTCACTTCTCATTTATGCTTCTCAACTCAGCGCTATCCATGTCAATTTTTCATCTTAATCCCTTCTTTGTCTCCAAATCACTAATTACAATATTGGGTGTAGAACTTATTAGCCATCATAACCTCTAAAAGTGTGTGTGGAACTAAGTGATCAATTAACTCATTCACTTAATTGGAAAGTTATCACTTGACAATTTAAACAATCACGTGACACATTGGAAAGTACATTTTTTATAACTAATTAATATTCTCACGTGTTCTCTTAACATTTCAACGTGACATTTGTTAACTCTCTAAATTGGTGTCCATACTACAAAGGGATCATTTACTCATGGGTGCACTGAGAGTACTCATACTCACTCATATTATGCGCATATGATACAAAACTCAATAAAAATTAAAAAAACTAAAAAATACCTAAAAAATCAAAATATGAAATTAAATAAAAAATTAAAATATTTAAAAGTATATTTATGTAATTGTAATGATATATGTATCTGATGAACATAGTAGATCGCTAGTTGAATACTACCTTTGTCCAGTATCAGTAGTCGTGCAGCGATAAAACACGTCAATTAAGGTAATAATTTGCAACTGTTTCCATTAATTTCGCTCCTAACTAATACATTGAATTGATACCCCCACGTTTCATTATTTTCTCTTTCCTAACCCTAACACATCTTCTCCAGCCAAAAACTCCTCACCTTGTTCTCCATCTCCATCCTCATTTTTTATCTTCACCACCCAACCTGTCGCCAAGGTGACATCCAGGCCCGGCTAACCCCCTGTGCAGGTGGATCCACTGCACAGGGCCCCCAAATATTTAAGGCCCCCAATTTAAGTCCACCCCCCATTAATCCATGTACCGTTAGTTGTTATTAAAAAAAAAATCTAATTTCTAACCTTAACCTAACGCAGCAACCAGACGCACAGAGGCCGCACAGGTCACAAAGCAAGACAGGTTAATCAATCGTCTTCGTCGTTCGTCGATTCTAACGGTCGAATGGCTTTTGCCTATTTCTAAGGTACTTCAACCGTCTGATTCTTCATTCAAACCCTCCTGCTAATCAATACTTCAGTCGACAACTTTCCAACGCATCTGAAATCTTCCATTCAAACTGGGTTTTTTTATTTCATCTGCAATTTTCCATTCAAATTCTCCACTTTCGATTCAGACTATTTCCCGTATTTCTAATCTCATCCGAATTTGCAATTTTCAGAGAGAAACGCAGCATTAGCAAGCCGGCTTCCCAGACGGCAGCTTTGTTTCCCTTTCCAGACAACAATTTTCAGTAAGCAAATCGGCCTCTTGGACTTCGAATTAGAAACATCAGCAAGCAGGCAGCTACTGAATTGAGATACTCCTACAGGTTCTTTGTTTTCTGTTCATTTTTAGGATTATATTTTTCTCAACTTACAAAGAAGTTTATCCAAGTTAAAGTTATTGAAGTCTTATTTGCGTTCTTCGATGTCACAAGAGAGACTTAATGGATTGGCGTTAATAGCGATTGAGAATGATCAATTGGAGAAAGTCAAGTATGAAAATTTGATTGAGGATTTTGTTTCAAAAAATACAAGAAGACTATTGTTATTCAAATGATGTTTCTCTATAAATATTATATTTCTTTTGTTAGAATTGAGCTTGTTTAGTTGATGTTATTTTTTGTAGCTCTTGACTTATATTTGGAAGTAAGGTAGTGTCCCTTCCAACTATGTAAGTATAACATAACAGATTTGTTATGCTTCTAATTTAAAAAAGAGAATCATTCCTTTTTTATACAACAAATAAATTATTAAAATTTATAAAATCTAGGCCCCAATATAATTTTTGTACAGGGCCCTCAAAATCTGTGAGCCGGCCCTGGTGACATCCCACCCCTTCTTCCACGGCTGCCTCAACAACGTGGCGCGTCCTCCCCACCTCTCCAACCCATTCAACAAGGTCGAGCACGACGCGGACATCAACCTGCTCTCCCTCCGCGACGACGGGTTTGATGTGGTCATAAGGGCCAAGACCGCTCTCAAACTCACCTGTTCGGTGTTAGGTAATCTTGCCTTGCATGGCTTGCATGCATGGCTCGGGTTGTTTTTTTTTTGGCTTTTGCACGTTGCTTAGTTAGGTTGGCGGGTTGTGTTGGAATATTTAGTGGGTTGTGTTTAGTGGGTTGTGCGTCACCCGTGTTTTGTGGAAACACACTCCCCACAACACGCATGACACCGCGTTGAGCATGTCGCGCACCTTATGCGGTGAATGCGGGAAAGTGTCCGTGTATATGCCTGTATAAATTACATACAAGGTAAGGAGAAGAAGCAATGCAATTCAGCAACACATTCGGTGCAACTCTCCCTCTCTCTCGTGTTCTTGTGTTCGTGTGTGTTTCCAACGTTAGATCGCAAACTCGGCACCGACGGCGATCCTTGTGTCGTAAGGGCCGTGTTTCAACACGTGGTATCAGAGCTGGTATTAACCGTAGGCTAGTTGACAATGGTTGACAGCCGTTCATCGTCCCCGTCCAAGACGCACACCACCGCGGGTAGCGGTTCGCTGTGGGAAGTTGTGGTAGAGCGTGTGGTGAAGGAGATGAGCGGATCGATCCAGTACCCAACGTTGACACGTACGAACTACAATGAGTGGTTACTTGTGATGCAAGTGAACTTGGAGGCGCAGGTTCTATGGCATGCTATAGAGAGCTCTCAGGTTGAGCGCCGCGAGGATCGATTGGCTCTTGCAGCCATCCTTCGGGCAGTGCCGACTGAGATGCACTCCACACTTGCCGTGAAGAAGACTGCTAAGGAGGCGTGGGAGTGTCTGAAGACGATGCACATGGGAGTCCAGCGCGTACGGGAGGCCAATGCACAAAAGCTTCTAAAGGAGTTTGAGTGCATCACATTCAAGGACGGTGAGGCTGTCGACGATTTCGCCATGCGAATTTCCAGCCTCGTAGCCAACATCCGCACACTCGGCGAGTCAATGGAGGAGCACCGGGTCATCAAGAAGTTCCTTCGAGTCGTGCCAGCACGTTTCGCACAAATCGCTCTTTCGATTGAAACTTTGCTCGATCTGAGCACGTTATCAATTGAGGAGTTGGTTGGCAGGCTTCGTGCGGCAGAGGACAGATTCGACGGCGGCGCTGGCGAAATCACTGACAAGGCCGGGCGGCTGATGTTAGCAGAGGACGAATGGTTGGCTAATTATAAGCACCGGCTGATGCCGGAGTCCTCATCCAGTGGGAACAGATCGGGGGGATCGAGCGGTCACACCCCCGGGAAGAACAAGAGTGGAGCACGGACCGAGGGTCGTGACACCACTGTCAAGCTCACATCGAAGGGGACACCGCGCTGGAAGGGTAAGTGCCGCAACTGTGGTATCTACGGTCATTGGGCCAAGGAGTGCAAGAAGCCACCGCATCAGGAGCGTAAGGAGGAGGCTCATCTCGCCAAGACCGAGGTGGAGCAGCCGGCGCTACTAATGGCTGTGACGGGCGGCGTTACGGACGTGACGTCATAGATGGTTCACCTCTAGGAGAATCACATAGTCCCAATCAATTATGATTGCAACACCTGGTATCTCAACTCGGGGGCTAGCAACCATATGACAGGACAACGCTCAGCGTTGGTTTCGCTTGACGAAAGCGTACACGGTACTGTGCGGTTCGGAGATGGATCCGTGGTAGAGATCTGTGGTCTCGGCTCAGTAATTATGGAGGGGCGGAGATGCGAACACAAGGTACTAACCGAAGTTTATTACATCCCGAAATTGAGGAGTAATATTGTCAGTTTAGGGCAATTGGAGGAAGCAGGGTGCAAGGTCGTGCTGGAGGACGGACAAATGTACGTGTTTGATCGTGAACGCACGCTGTTGCTCCGGGCACCACGTACGGGAAACCGTTTATACACTATTCGATTGACCGTGGCTGCACCTAGGGGTGTTCACTATACGGTTAAAACCGTTAACCGAAGTCGGTTAACCGAGAAATTTAACCGCGGTTAACCGAATTCGGTTAACCGACAAATTCGGTTCGGTTAACCGACAAATTCGGTTCGGTTAACGGTTAAGCAATTTTGTATAATCGGTTAACCGGTTAACCGATTAACCGAATAAAAATAAAGACTATGCTACGTCGTTTCCTCGTCCTGTTGACCTCTTCATCTTCAATCGTCGAGCTCGAGCACTCGAGTCTAGTTATCGCCGCCCATTGCCTCTTTAGATCTTGCCCTAACCCTAATCGATGAATCCATCAATTTCAATCTAATCGGCTGAAGTGGCGGAGCTGAAGCTGTTAAAGCTTGGGGAAGACGAGGGCGTACAAGAAGACGGAGCTTGGTGCAAGCGCGACATACAAAGGTTTGGTTTTGTGATTAGCCGCTGCCCGAATCAGTTTCGATCCATCCACTTTGATTTCAGGTTTGGTTTTGTGGCTTTTGGATTGTGTTATTTTGTTGTCTGATAAGTGGAAAACCCATTTTTCTGGTTGTATATGTTATGTAAAGCCTGGGTGTCCTAGCTGTTGGTTATAGGTTGCTTATTAGTTAGAGTAATTGTAGTTTGAGATGAGTGGAGTAGGGAGTTGGTGATAGTTTTTGTGTGGACTAATCTGTGTGGGGTTGTGGAATATTATAATCTGACTTTTGTGTGGACTATTGTAACGTGTGGACAGTGATTAGTGATGGTAATGTGTGGATGTTAGAATTGTTTTACAGGATCTAATCTGTGGATGTACTATTGTGTTTGTGTGCGATTAGTGAAGGATCTAATCTGACTTTTGTGTGAACTTCCAAAGGATTTAAGCTAATTTTCACCAAATTGTTTTTCCTCATCTATCTCTTCTCATACATCAAACATCACACTCATGCTGTCATACACAAAGTCCCTGTCTTCATCTTCACACATTTACATTATACATCATGTATTAATTATTGATATTGCTTTAGCGTTCAATTTCATGGCTAAAAAATATCTATTTTATTACAGTTACAGATGTCAGAATCAGTTAACATGTCAGAATCAGTTGAAGGAAACACATCCACACACAGGGATGAAGTTGAGAGGGAAAATGTTGAAGATAAGCAGCAAAGTATGGCCAGAAAGAAGAAGAAATTGATATCAACTGTTTGGGATTCTTTTCAACAGATTGAAGTGGATGGAATCATGAAAGCAGTGTGTAATTTTTGCAAGAAGGAGCTGTGTGGGAACTCAAAGGCTAATGGCACAAGCTCGTTGAGGTATCATGTTCGCAGCTGTCAGAAAAATCCTATGAATCTTTCAAAGGATGCACAAAAGACATTGTTAGAATTTCATTCTACTGATTTGTTGGGTGATGGTGAAAGAAAGATGAGTGTGTTAAAGACTTGGAGATTTGATCAAGACGCTACCCGAAAAGCTTTGGCTCGCATGGTTATAATAGACGAGCTACCATTTAGATTCGTAGAGGGTGAAGGATTCAAGTTGTTTGTGCAAGTGGCGTGCCCAACCTTCTCTATTCCATCTCGAATTACTGTTGCTCGAGATTGTTATCAGATGTATTTGGATGAGACAGTGAAGATGAGAAAGTTTTTAAAAGAAGCAAGTCAGCGGGTTTGTCTTACAACCGACACATGGACCTCCAACCAGAATATTAATTATCTCTGTTTGACGGTTCATTTCATTGACAATCATTGGAGATTACACAAGAGACTTCTTAATTTTGTTCCGATCAACAGTCATAAGGGAGAAGAAATTGGAAGAGTGATAGAAAAGTGTTTGATTGATTGGGGGATTGAGAATGTGTTCACCATCACGGTCGACAATGCTGGTTCCAATAACACAGCTGTGGCGTACTTGAAAGATAAGATTTTGAGATGGAAAGGGTGTATTTTGGATGGAAAGTATTTACATATGAGATGTATTGCCCATATCATCAACTTAGTGGTTAATGACGGAATCAACACAGTGAAAGATTCGATCTCACGAGTGAGAAAAGCAGTTAGGTATGTGAAACAATCTCCATCTCGTCTACAAAAATTCAAAGAGTGCGTTGCTATTGAAAAAATTGAGAGTAAAAGCCTGCTATGCTTGGATGTATGTACGAGGTGGAATTCTACATACATGATGTTGGATGCGGCTCAGAAGTTTCAGAAGGCATTTGAGAGGTACTATGACATTGATCCATTTTTCGCCTTTGATTTAAATCAAGATGCTGGCTCGACGGGTAACCGAGATGATGTGATTGGAGTTCCTAATCATTTTGATTGGGAAAATGTTAGAAGATTGTCACGCTTTTTAAAGAATTTCTACAATCTCACTATTCGGATTTCAGGATCAAAATATGTTACTTCTAACATGTTTTTCACAGAGATTAGTGAGGTTGTTTGTAAGATCAAGAATTGGCAACAAGGGACAGATTATGGGTTGGTGGAGATGGCTAACAAAATGAAGGCGAAGTATGACAAGTATTGGGGAGACATCACAAAAATGAATATGATCATATTGAAGCAGTGAAGATGTATTTAGATGAGGCAGTGAAGATGAGAAAGTTTTTAAAAGAAGCAAGTCAACGGGTTTGGTGTGGTACTTGATCCCCGATTTAAGCTTGATTATGTCAAATTCACTCTTTTAGAGGTTTATGGAGATGAAGATATTGAAGATGGCATTGCCGATAAATGTGGGAGGAATCTGGGAGAAAGGGTGAAAAAAGCTTTGTATGAAATGTTTGGGGCATATGTCAAGTTGAGTAATTCATGCGTTGAGGTAAGAGAGCATTCTAGTGCTCATATGCTAGATGAAGATGAGGATGATGATGCTAAATCTAGCCTGGTCTCACGATTCTTGAAGCACAGATCACTTGCTGAAAATGAAGATAACAAGTCCGAATTAGACAAATATCTTGATGAGAGCATTGAAAAAAGTGGTGCTTTTGATATTCTCGGTTGGTGGAAGCTTAACTCACATAGATATCCTGTGCTTTCTCAAATGGCTCGTGATGTATTGGCTGTCCCCATTTCTACCGTCGCTTCAGAGTCTTCTTTTAGTACCAGTGGTCGCATTCTTGATGCGTTTCGTAGTTCCTTGACTCCTCGTATAGTAGAGTCTTTGCTTTGTACACAAGACTGGATACGAGCATCATTATCTCAATCTCATGCAATTCAAGTGGAAGAAGACCTCGTTGAAATTGAAAAACTTGATGAGGGTAATGTCTATATACTCCTATTCATTTTTTTTTTATTTAGTCTTTGAATTTGAATATTGATTAATTACACACTAAATTTGTATTTTCATTTTTAGATTTGCAAAACTTTTCTCTTGGTAGAGAACATATGGAGATTTCCTAATCTCTTGGATTCATAAATGGTGTGCCGAGTTCATGATATTGAAGGGAAACACAGGTAATTCAAGCAACCACCCTTACTAGTATTTCCCCTATAAAATTTTAAATGTCTTTTGAATTTTGATTCTTTTCAAGTCAGTTGGACAGATACTCTTTATAATAGTTTGCCAAAAGGATTTTCTTCCTTGTTAGATATATCATAGTCTGCACATGGGTACTTTTTTTTCATCTTGTATGGACTTTACTTCGTTGTTAATTTTTTTTTGCGTATGATTATCTATATTTTATTTGGTTGGAACAGTTTTTAGTTTGAACTGCTTATCTAATGAAAGATATGTGTTTGGTATTATATGCTATTTAGCATCTTGTTGACTTATTGTGTTGCTTACAGATTATTTTTTCGAATCTTGCGTTATGAAGACATATTTGCGGAGTGCGTCCTGTCGATTCCTCAAGATGATTCCATGAGCCAGTGACAAACAGACATCCATCAACTTATGCATCAATACTAGTTGTCTAATTTTGTTTTGATGCTTAAATCATCATGATTGTAAACTTATTTTGGTTGTAAAAATTATTAGCAGCAGGATAATATTTTCTTTTCTGAATCGGTTAAAAACTCGGTTATTCGGTTAAAACCACGGTTAATTTAACCGAATTAACCGAATTTTCGGTTAATCGGTTAATCGGTTAAATTAACCGAAATTAACCGAAAAATCGGTTAACCGAAAATTCGGTTAACCGAAAATTCGGTTCGGTTAACGGTTAACAAATTTTATGGTCGGTTAACCGGGTCGGTTAACCGAATAAGAAATTCGGTCGGTTATTAACCGAATTTACAGCCCTAGCTGCACCGGTGAGCCTATTGTCAAAAGTGGAAGACGATGCATGGATCTGGCATGCTCGTTATGGCCACCTCAACTTTCGTGCGCTACGGGACCTCGGTGTCAAGAAGATGGCGGACAGTCTGCCCTTGATTGAGCGAGTCGAGCAAGTGTGCGATGGGTGCGTGCTCGGCAAGCACCACCGCGCGCCATTCCCACAAGCGGCATCTTTCAGAACGAAGCATGCCCTCGAACTCGTGCATGCAGACTTGTGCGGACCGATAACACCACCAACCTCAGGTGGTAAGAGGTACTTCCTGCTTATCGTTGATGACCTCACTCGTTTCATGTGG
The DNA here is from genome assembly GCA_002312845.1 of Kalanchoe fedtschenkoi. Lineage (NCBI taxonomy): Eukaryota > Viridiplantae > Streptophyta > Magnoliopsida > Saxifragales > Crassulaceae > Kalanchoe > Kalanchoe fedtschenkoi. Next base: position 309,018 of record NQLW01000061.1, on the reverse strand, counting down.
GCAGAGATGTTGGTGACCAAAGATGAGGTGCTACACATCTTCAAGAAAGTCGTTACTATGACTCAGAACGAGCAGGGCAAAAGGGTTAAGGCGTTGCGTACCGATCGTGGCAGAGAGTTCAATTCCAGTGATTTCACTACATACTGCATCGAGCACGGCATCGAGCACCTGACCACTGCGCCGTATACCCTCAGCAAAACGGCGTGGTAGAAAGACGGAATCAGACAGTTGTGGAGATGGCACGGTGTATGCTAAAAGGCATGGGCGTCCCTGGCGAGTTCTGGGGTGAGGCGGTCAAGACAGCTGTGTACGTGTTGAACCGAGCACCGACTAGAAGTGTGGAAGGGGTGACACCGTACGAGGCATGGTATGGCCGAAAACCCGGAGTGCGGCACTTGCGCACATTCGGGTGCGTGGCATTCGTGAAGAAGCTCGGGCCAGGAGTATCCAAACTCTCTGATAGGTCAGTTAAGGGGGTGTTTCTTAGTTACGAACCAGGAAGCAAAGCCTACCGGGTCTATGATCCGGTTGGGAAGAAGCTGTTGGTGTCTCGTGATGTAATCTTCGACGAGAAGAAAGCCTGGAATTGGCAAGAGAGTGGTGGTGAAAATGGAGCGGTAGCCAGCGGTTTCGTGGTTGAGTACTTGACCACTATTGGTCATACTCAAGCTTCAGGCGAGGCAAGATCCTCCATGACGGCGACTCTACCAGCCAATTCATTGGGGCCTATGTCGGATTCAACATCAATAACTCATCCAACAACACCACTGGGTGTGCAGTCCGCAACACCACCATCTCAGGGCGCGGTAGATTCAGATGGTGCCCAACTTCGGTTTCGCACTCTTTCGAACCTCTATGATACAACTGATGAAATCCATAACTTCGAGTACAGTGGGTTGTGCTTTCTTGCGGCTGACGAGCCGATAAGCGTGGAGCAGGCGATGCAGGAGCCGTGCTGGCGTGATGCCATGCACGCCGAATTGGAGTCCATTGCTGAAAACAAGACTTGGTCGTTAGTGGAGTTACCACCGAGTCACCGAGCCATTGGGCTTAAATGGGTATTCAAGGTGAAAAGAGACCAAGGCGGCAACATAGTGAAGCACAAGGCTCGGTTGGTCGTGAAGGGTTATGCACAACGACAAGGCGTGGATTTTGATGAGGTATTTGCCCCGGTGGCGCGTATGGAGACGGTGCGCGTTGTCACGGCCTGATCCGATTGACCCTCTTAAACCAGGCCGTGACATGCTAAAGAAGGATGAAAGCCCGCCCAAAGAAATGGAGGCCCAAGTCCACCTTCTGGAAGAGTGTGGAACCTTGTGGAACCTTGTGGATAAAGATGGTGACATGTAAATATCTAGATATTTTGATAGGAACAATCTAGATCCATGAATCCTAACCATAGGATTCAATCCATCTCCACCGTCCGT
>NQLW01000061.1:250204-290669 GCA_002312845.1 Kalanchoe fedtschenkoi | reverse complement strand
TTACCACGCTTATGTATAAGAAGCGTGGTAATAGGTATAGCGCGAATTGTATACGCACCTATTACCACGCTTTATTTGATTAATGACCACGTTCATATTAATAAGCGTGGTAAAAAGAAAAAGCGTGGTAATTAAAAGCGTGGTAATAGCTCAAATCTGTAGTAGTGGATGAACATAAATATCCATCTAATGGTTATATATATTTTAATGAATATAAAACTATTTAATTTATTATTTTTTTTTATTTTTTTTTACTAAAATAATATTTTTTAAACAAATTAATTTTTCTTATTTTTTTAAAATCTAGGAGCATTTTTTTAAAATAATAATTAGATGGATGAAGATAACATGATATGAGGGGTGTTTTATAGTATTCATATGCATACAAACAAATTATCATTTTATGAGTCAACACCTTAGCAACATATTTCTTCTAAGCAACATGCCTTTGACACTTTTTTTAGTACATATTCTCTGCACACTTTGGAGCCGTATGAATAGGGTAGAGCATCGGTCCGTTAACCGAATCGAATTGTTGTTCGGTTAACCGAACCGAATTAATTGAATTTTAAAAGTCTTGACCGATAAACGAATCGAATTATATGGTTAACTAATAATTTGGTTAATTTGGTTATCGGTTAAACATTCAATTAACCGAAATTAACTGAACAAAATAAATATATTTTATAAATCATTATACTTATATGTAAAAAAATTACAATTTCTTAGTAATTGAGTCAACATTTGTTTATGTAAAGTATTAATTTTCAGAAGAGTTTTTTTTTTAGTTAAAAAATTAGTTTATTAGGTTTAAATATAAATATAACAATTTTTGAAACCCAAACTAAAATTTTACATGCGAGGAATTATTGGATGGTAGCACAGATCGTGTTCCATTCTTAATTTTTCTATTGTATAAGATTTTGAAGCAGCGGCGGATCCGTTAGAAATTTTCAAGTAATTTGGGGTAGAAAATTATTTAATTAAAATTCTAAAAATAAAATTTAACTTATGATATACTCTCTCTGTCTTTTTCTATTTGTCATTTAACTATAATGTATTTATCATCTAATTTGGATTGAATTTTAGTTGGACTTGGATAGGCAGTTGGTCAGTCTGTCCACTTTTTGTAATAAGAGGAGAATTATTGTTAGAATAATAAGTTCCAAATGATTGAAAGATCAGAAAGATAAAGAGATAATGAATTAAGTTTCCAAAGATATTGATGAATGAGACTGATGGGTCGATGATGGTATTGTTGAGTAAGAAGTTATATGTTGAAATGTTTTATATTACTTAGTGAATGGAAGGAAATATGACATTAAATTATGAAACTTTGAGGGAGTAACAATAAGGTATAATCAAATTAATTTAGTTGAAACCTTATAGGGTATCACATACGATGATTTGATTTAGGATGTGTGTGATGCGGGATACGTGTCGAAGGTTTAAATTCATGAGTACAAGGAGGCTACGTGACTCCAAGCGTTGTTGGCAAACATGTGAGTGAACTGACAAAAACAGAGAGTGTTGTTGGGCGACTTCGTCGGTTGAATCTCTTGCCTATTGCCTATTGAAAAGGAAGGTGTGACGATTATTGATCGATGGCGAGCATGTTTTGTTTTCTACAAGTAATGGGGAGATTGTTGAGTAAGAAATAACTTAGTAAAATGTCTAGGGATGATAATTCAATCGAACCGAATCATAATCGAACTGTTTCCGTCCTGGTCAAAATGGATAATAACCGAGTTGACCAAGCCCACGGTTAAAACCGTAACCGAACAGAAAAAAATTGGACGGGTAGGTTAAGGGTATGGTATTTTCCATATCCGCCCCGCCCCGACCCCATCCAACTTTATTTAACTATTCATAAATCGATCTGACCGCCCCATAATAGTTATATAATTATTTAAATTAAGTAATACATTTAATTCTATAATACATATTTATAAAATAATTATTGAAAAAATTTAAATAAAATGCTCAATTTGTAATCACAATATAGTATTATGATTCATTCAGTTAGCTTTATCAAATTGTGCTTATTATATTTTGCCAGGACTATTTATTTTCATCATCTACATTTGTTAACTTTCTTGTCTAAGACAAAAAAAATCCTAGATAGTAATTAAAAAAATCCTCGTCACAAGTTGTGCGGTGTGTTTTCTTTGATTCTATCATCGGTTGAAGTGAATTATCTAAGTAAAACTATAGACATATCAAAACATTCATGCATGTCTGAAGCTATGCAATGAGTTTTATTCTATTTTATCACTTGCTGAAGCGACGAATTAACTATTTTTTTATTGTTGAGTGAAGGCTTGACTGAAGCGACGAATCGTCAAGTGTGGCTTTTCTGTCATCAGTCTTTATTTCTCTTATCCAAACCATCGACGACATGATTTGTAGAAAGAAAAACTTTACCAAAAGTGTTGTCTCCCATCTCTCATCTATACCAAAGATCAGATGATTTTTTTGTTGGGATAAAACCCAAAAGGGGCCCTGAACTACCACCACTTACCCAATTGCGGTCAGAACTACCATGATTTCCAAAAAAGGTGCAATGAAAAAAAAATTGGACTGATTTTCTAAATTAAAATTTACCATTAAATTTCAAACCTTATATTATTATAAGACTTAGATTTGTGTGTGAAAATTACATCGTTTGGTTATCAAAATAAATTATATCATTTTGCGCACATAAAGAAAACAACGTCTTTTGATAACCAAATGATGTACTTTTCACACACAAATCTAAGTCTTATAATAATATAAGGTTTGAAATGTAATGGTAAATTTTAATTTAGAAAATCAGTCTAATTTTATTTTCATTGCACCTTTTTTGGAAATCATGGTAGTTCTGACAGCAATTGGGTAAGCGGTGGTAGTTCAGGGCCCCTTTTGGGTTTTTCCCCTTTTTTATTTTATCTACAATTTGTGTCTTTACAAAGAGTTCTATATTTTGTGAAGGTCATGACAAGTGATGGGGATGACATAACTTCTCTATAATGAAGGATTCACTCTCTGTTGTTTACAATTTACTGCTTTAAAGACTGTTGTTTACAACTATTTTGAGAGCGTTACTGTTATTGATTTAAAGAAAGCAAGATGTGTACACTGTACATACTTTCTTTGAAGCAGATTCGATAAATGAAACATCACATCTACATGCTCATGTGAAATCTTTTTTGAAAAAAAAATCAACTTGTAAGACAGTCCTTTCTTAATCTGAATAATAAGAATAAAGTAACATCTTAACCTTTTGATCAGCAAGGTTTAGGGAAAAATTAGTTTCAATGATCACTGTTCATGAATATCCTCTTTCAATTGTCAACCATTTTAGCTTTAAGAACTACTCATTTTCTCTTTGGTCTTAAATAAGATGCAATAATGGATCAGTTATATATTAAAATACAATACGTATCATTTGTTACTAATATCGCACTATTCCTGATTTTAAGTAAGATGTGACGGCCCTCAACAAGGATTTCTTCAGCAAGTTGGGGATAAGAAGCTTGTTATGAACTAGTAACTCGTTTGCTGATCAGGATGAACAAATTATTAATAACAACATGTTGTACTATGATATTAATTAGTATCATTGGTCTTTTCAGAGATATAAAACTTAATTTAGGTATTTCTAAAGCTTATTATATAGAAAAACTAAGCGAGATAAGGCTCTTCTCCTCATCCATGGTCACTGGCAATGCTTTTGATTTTTCATATGTGAGATCGATTATTGGTTAAATGGTTAACCGTGGTTAAATCAAAATTCGACGGGGATGGAGATGGTTTTAATTTTCCCATACCCGAGCGGTTATGGTGCGGGTATGGTTTTGATATGTATCGAGACGGATAAGGTATGATAATATCACTAACCGCCCCAAACTCGCCTCGTTGCCATTCCTAAAAATGTCCCACATTGCCTATTAAAAAAAAATATCTTACATTGGATTATAAATTATGATTTACAAATCCGAAATTTTGAATCATGACGAAGATATAATCTAGTTAAACTAACTAAAATCTTACAATTATTAAAATGTTGTATTTTCAGTATTTTAATTGTACTGTGTTCATTAAAAGATATATTTAGTTCCCTAAGATGAATGTTTAGTTACTAAAATTTAAAGATGAGTATTGAGCTCATTTAAAAAGAACATCTTCAAATTAGAAAACTTTTCCAATATTCCTTTAGGATTTAAACATTTGAAGATGCTAGATTTTGAGGTGAATATTTAAATGATAGAATAGTACTCAATTCATTAAAATTATTATCAAAATATTTAAATGAATACTCAGCCTATTCAAATGGACACCGAGTCCATTCAACATACACATGTGCAAGGTGGAATTATTATGAATTTCAAGAGAGATTTCAGAATGATTATTTAGGAAGAAACGTGCAGTTTAAGTAATCTATAGCCAACCAAAGGTTTTTTTTTTGGGACAATCAATAGGATAAACACACACAAAAATATCTACACACTTAACCACCCGTAGAATTGAAAAATCTCATGAATGCCAGACCATAATCTGATCACTCGGCCACCACTATGATAGCACATAATTTTTGAGTTTCTAATTACTTTCAAAGACTCAAACTGCCATATGTATAACATAAATTAAATTACTTTAGAGAATTAATCACCTTACACATGTCAGTTTGAGAGTCACCTCTATTGAAATTCAAAACCATATCATTGGGTAGGCTGCTAATTACTCTCTCCGTACTCTAATACATGTCGTTTAAGATTAATTTGAGTAAAATAAGGTGAAGTAAATGCTAACGGTTGGACAAATTTAATGAGTGGATGATTGATGTTTTTTATAAAAAAATTCATGCAAAAAGTAAAATTGGTAGATTATTACTGGTGATGAATGATTTTTTTATTGATTATGATAAATAAGTTATTAATGTTTGAAATTTTAAGATAATTGTTGATATTAAATACGCATTGAATATTGTTAAGTGACAAGTAAAAGTGGACAAAAAAATTCGATTAAGTGACATGTGAAAAAGGACGGAGGGAGTACTTGATTGCATGAGACAAAGCATGTTTGTTAAAATGGAAATATGTAACAATGAAACTAAATATTCAAATGCTTGAAAATGAGTGTTATGTTCCCGAAAATTTAATAATTGGTTCACTAAAATGAATGTTCAGTTTATTCAAATCAAATGTGTTAATTCAAAACGAATATTTTTAAAGTCGGTTTGAGATTCACCAAATCACCATTTTTGTGTTTGTGTTTGTGTTTGAATATAATGGGATGCAATATTTAGAAAGTATAATTATAAAAAAAAAAATTGTCAAAGGAAAAATGTTTCTCCCTGACACATTGTAGAATTTTCCTGCCTCTGCAGGCGCATAGATCCTTGTACCTTACTTATCTTCACATTTCACTTAGATTAATATGAACAAAATTGTATTACTAAAATAAATAAATAAATAAAATAAAATGTTAACACATTCTTTTGCTCCCATCTCCAATCCACACACCAAAATACAACTCAAATAATCAACCAGCATTAACATACAAATTCAGATAGAAAATTATTTAAAAATCCTTGTGCTTGTTCATAGTGTAGCCATGGTGTGAGCAACAATGGGGCCAGAGAGCATTCTGAGCCCTAGCAAAGACCTTCGACACCTTCTTCCTCAAAATTGAGCTGAATTCAAAATGTCACAGCTGAGCTCAACTTTTTCGATTTCACTCTCATGAATCATGACCAACATCAAATGAAAGTCAAATCAAGCGACACAGATAAGTGAACCATGAGAAACCGAGCTGAAAACCTCTAAAGAATTTAGCGATGGAGACAATGGATGGCTCTTTTCGCATGTAAGGGCAGAAGTCGAGAAGAACTTCCCCGTAAAAATAAATATCAAAAAAACATAAAAAAGAATATTTTATAATTTAACATTATATTGGAACAAATTCAAAATGATTTTTTTAATTAATTATAAATGAATGTAACTTGGGTTTGGGCCACAAATCGAATGGCGAATCCGAATCATTATTAGTGGATTCAAACCGTGATGGGATCGACGTGCTTGTGCTCCCATCCCTAGAACCACGGTCTACGGGAGCACCCAAAATCTGCCATGAATGACCTCAAATTAGAAAGTCATCGTCTCACCCATTTTAACACACAACTCGCTCCACTTTCTACACCCCCATCCACAAATAATTAAAGGCAAAATTGAGCCTCTCATTCCGCCATCTATATTTAACTACCTTTTAAAAATGGAAAACGTTAACTGTCAACTTCCCCATGCACGTATCAATATAAGCTCAAGCTCACATCCCACCCCAAATCAAAGGGACTTCATATCCCACCCTCTCTTCTTACCCACACACCAACCCGGCCGCAGAGCTCCCACTGAGTATCATTTCTTCGTCCAAGCCATTCAGTTTCTTGAAAATGGCTGACGATGGAAATAAGAAGAAGATGGCCGTGATAGGCGTGTCTTCTGTATTCCTGGTCGCCATGGTCATCGCCGTGACCGTGGGCGTGTCGAGAAACAATGGTGGCTCATCGGGATCAAGCGACTCCGCGAGTGCGTCAGGCTCTGGCACGGGGATCTCGTCGTCCACCAAGGCCGTCCAGGCCCTCTGCCAGCCCACCGAGTACAAACAGACTTGCGAGGACAGTCTCGCGGGAGCCAAGACGAACGACCCCAAGGAACTGATTCGCGTCGGGTTCGAGGCCGCCAAGAACCAAATCTCGCTCGCTTTGCAGAACTCCACCGCTCTGCAGAAGCTGGAGAAGGACCCAAGCGCTGCGAAGGCGCTCGAGGTCTGCGACGATGTTTTAGATCTCGCTATAGATGACTTGGTCAAATCGTTCGATAAGTTGGGCGAGTTTGACATATCTAAGGTAGATGACTACCTGGACGACATCCAGACATGGCTGAGCGGGTCGGTCACGTACCGGGTCACGTGCCTGGATGCATTTGATAACACCAGCAGCTCGTCCAAGGAGACGATGGAGAAAGTGCTCAAGACAGCAGCCGAGATAAACACCAATGCGCTAACCATGGTGAACCAGATTGAGAATCTGCTCACAACCCTCAACATCCCAGGAATCACGAGCCGCAGGCTGTTCTCCGAGGGGGACAGTGACTTCCCCAGCTGGATCGATGCGGGTAAGCGGAGGCTGCTGGAGGCTCCGGTCGGCGAGGTGACTCCGGATGTGACCGTGGCTCAAGACGGGTCTGGCAAGTATAAGACACTGAATGAGGCACTTGAGAATGTCCCGGTCCGGAAAGACAACAGAACCTATGTGATTTACGTCAAGGCTGGAACCTACAGCGAGCATGTGAAGATCGGAAAGAAGCTTACGAATATCATGATGATCGGAGACGGAGCCACCAAAACTAGATTCACCGGTAACTTGAACTACATTCAAGGTGTCAAGACCATCAACACCGCCACATTCAGTAAGTCAGAACACTTAATTTGTCAGAAACCATCACGCTGTTGTTTTCACTTGATAAGATATGGTTGATGGGTAAACGAATTTTGGGATGAAATGATGCAGCTGTTGTTGGAGCTGGATTCATCTGCAAGAATGTGGGGTTTGAGAACACGGCGGGGGCGATCGGGGAGCAGGCGGTGGCGCTCCGTGTAGCGTCAGACATGTCTGTGTTCTACCAGTGCCAGATGGACGCGTACCAAGACACCCTCTACGCGCACACCCACCGCCAATTCTACCGTGACTGCACCATCACGGGCACCATCGACTTCATCTTCGGAGACGGCGCGGCGGTCTTCCAAAACTGCATGATCCTGATCCGCAAGCCCATGGATGACCAGCAGTGCATCGTGACAGCCCAAGGCAGGACGGAGGAGGGTGCCCGATCCGGCTTCGTCCTCCAAAACTGCACCATTACCGGAGCTCCCGACTACATGGCGGTGAAGGGCCAGTTCACGTCCTACCTCGGCCGCCCGTGGAAGGCCTACTCGAGGACCCTCATCATGCAGTCTCAGATCGACGACGTGATCGATCCCGAGGGGTGGATGCCGTGGGCCGGGACCACATTCGAAAACACTTGCTGGTTTGCCGAGTTCAAAAACAGGGGACCCGGCGCGGCGACGACGGGTAGGGTGACTTGGCCGGGGATCAAGAAGGTCCACAGCGCGAACCAGGCCGCGCCATTTACGGCGGGGAAGTTCCTGACCGGGAACAAGTGGATCACGGCCACTCATGTTCCGTACACCTCTGGGATGATGAATGTGTAATAATGAGTAGGTAGACGTCTCCTGAGTTGACTGCATGGAGCTGCTGACCGACCGAACCTGCTAGCTGACTAAGCTAGCTCAAGTTTTTCTTCTGGAAGTTTTTATCTTTTTTGTCCCGCGCTTTTCTCTATATGTATTGTTTGAATTAGAGATGAAACTCGTTAGGTTTTCGAGTTACTCATATATTACCTAAAACCTAGGATAAGTAATCGCCATTATACTGTTGTTAGTGCAACTAAATTGGTTCTTACAAATTATGTAACGCCAATGTTTCTTGTTTCAAACTAGTCACTATCAGTGTACCTGTGGGCTGTGGCACTCACATTAGCTGCTAAGTTTCAAATTAGTCTAACCGAGTTGAGGTGAGTATTACACTATTACACTAATCAAATTTGTGGTTCATCTTTTAATTTAACTATATCAAGCCAATCGCGAGCTATATTCGAGCATTTAGATTGAATAAATGAGTTAAATATATATGATAAATGAGGTTTTAAACTAGTTCAGACTAAGAAAAAAGTGAGCTACTTGTTTAATATCTCACTTCCTCATCCAATAACTTTATAATTTTATAAAAAAAATTCAAATTGAGTTCATAAGCGAATCTCACACAAGCTATATGTGAGTTCTAAATAAAGTTTTTAGACAAACCAACAAATGAATTATTCACAAACATAAATGAATATAGTATTTCATTGTTTGAGATTAAAAATGTGGTTATAGGTGTGGCACAGAAAAGTGGCATATTACTTTGCATTACCTGATCAAAAACCTTAAAATTAAAACATGGACTACAAAATGAGAAAATAATAAATATTTAATTTTGTTGTGTTTTATTAATTACATATAAAAATTATTTATAAAGTATAAATTTAGAATACCACAAATAGTTCACCAAATTAATAAAATAAAATAATCACATTGAAACTGAAAGGTGAGAGTGGTAACTAACATTGCTACATTTTTCCCACAACCATAAGTCAAACTTCTTTCAAATACTTTTGTGAATGAAAAGAAACTAAGTGGAAGTTTCTTTCCAACGGTTTTAAATGTTAAATTCATCAATCAAATGATTTTTATTAAAGATAAAGTTTTCATTTTCAACTCTGCCTATTCTGTCCGGGCACTTGAGAAGAAAATAATATTTAATAGATATTCTATAAAATTTAGGTTCTGCAAGCATAACTTTTCTGAGATTTATATTTTTTTATGTATTTTAGTCTAAAAAATCTACGTGACTCTTTCTCTTTAATTATATTTTCTATTTTTTTATAAATAAAAAGATAATTTGATGAATGATGCGTATACATTTAAAAAATATGAGTAAGATTCGGGATAGAAAAAATAATAAACAACCAAATTAAAGTTGGATCGTTTCAAAACATAACAAGCAATACTATGTTAACATGTGTCAAATAATTAAAATATTAATTTATTTAGAATTTAATTTACACATGTGTCCTCATATTATTGGTGCCCTATATTCAAAACCATGTAAAACTATCTAGTTTTTACTAAAACCACCTGATTTTAAATAATTGTTTGGTGACTTTGCATTAACTGATCTAAATCTTAAAACATATAACTTTGTAAAACATGATTGTTATTATAACACTATACTTTTTAAAATTTTCTATTATTCACATTATTTATTACATGGATGACACGCATATATACTCCTTTCATACTATATCGTTATTCTTTATCAATTATGCCAACTCTTGTTGTATGACATCACATTATTGTTCACAATTACAATTATTGTTGACAAAACAATACAATGAAACTATCACCAACTTTATTATTTAGTTTTAGCTAGTTGTTACATTAAAGAATTTTTCTACATGTACAAATAAAAAGTTAAATAGTTTACTTTGTGTCAATATTTATAAGACGGATGTATATTAATAATTACAAAAGAAAGAAAAAAAATAAAATTTTGTCTTATCAAAATTATCTGATGTTTCACTTATTTATTTTAATTATTTATAATGGCAAATATAGCCTTATAATATTGAAATAAATCAGGCACAACTAATCAACAAAACAAATACAACACTTACACTTGGCACCAAGGTAGTAGTCTAATGGTTAGCTAATGGACATTCATCCCATAAATCACAGACTAAAACGACACATATCCAATCATATTAAAAAGAAAAAAAATTGACGACCTATTGAAACTAAATTTTGTATTTTTTATTCTTATTATCTTATGTAAGGACTGAAGAAACTCAAAATGGATAATAAGTTCTTCTCTCACATTACAAACCACATTTTTCACCTCAGTGTGTGAATAATTTGCGCAGCTATGGTGGCCAAGATTTGCATCTTTTCATTCGCAGCCGTGAGCGGATCCGATACTTGTGGATTTCATCGATTTCTCTCCGGCATTCTATGGCTTTTCTGACGCAATTCCACATATCTTGCTCAGCGGCTCCAAATTTCCTTTTCTTCAAATGGGAATACAACCCGTCCTCACAGATCCGGTCATTGATAATCATGTACTTCCATTTGCAGTCGTACAATGCAGATAGATATTGTGGCGGCTCTCCTTTTGCAGCTTTTATCAATTTCGTAACCCTTGGTGTGGTACGCATGCCATGCCACTGCATTTATACCATTATCTTGGCTATGCCGAAGGGAGTGTTGTGATCGCTTGAATTGAGGTAGCGATATATATGCGTACACCTCGCGGACAGAATGACCCGGAAAATGTGTTTTACCGCACGTCTCTTGTATCGTATTGTCGTCACCTGTGATTGGGGTAGACATCAGACAAGCCATGACACAGAAAATGGGCATGAGGGAAATGAACGTCCCCATGGTGAGAATGAGGCTTCAAGAAGATTTTCGTTATTTATGGTGATGTTGTTAACAAATGTGGTGCGCCATCTTTCATATATATATATAATATATATATATATATGAGGGTGAATCAGTTGAGAATCTCATTACTTTGAAAACCTTGTGGACAAATGTAGATCAATCATTTTTCATGTAAAACGATTGTGTTTTGATTACGATATTTCCTTATTACAACTTCATTTATTATTCTCAGAAATTAATTTAATAATGAATATCTTTATAATATCTCTCCATGATTCGTGCCTAGTAATTAACTTAAATTATATTATATTATGAAATATTTTCACTATTTCCATTCTTATATATGATTTTTGACAATGAACATCTATTTTGACAGTGACATGTGTTCACCATGAATGTTCACTACCATAATAAAAAAAATATACGAATAGATTCAGATAAAAATATATCGACTACTGAAAAATTAAAAAATATTCACTATTTATTAATAATTCTATAAAAAATTATTAAATAAGTGTGAAAAATTATAATTCAAAAAAAATCTATAAAACGTTCATCTTCCGAAAACCATAAACACATGAAAAAAGTGACGGTAAACACTGATTAAATAAATTTAGTATTTTTTTGCCCAAAAATTTTTGTTGAATGAAAAATAATAAAATCTTAAAACATTAATGATATTTAACAAAATATATCAAATAGTTACACTTTCCACATATATCATATTTAATGACTCTCATACAATAAATGGAGTATCACTTAAAAAAAGAAATAAGATGTCAAAAAGGAAATTGCTCATGCTAAAAAAGGTGGCCGTTTTATTCGTCACTTATAACCACGCTTTTAAAACCCAAAGCGTGGTAATAGATTATTAAGGAAACGCTGTCGTCTGTTAGCATAACCTATTACCACGCTTAATTATAAAAAGCGTGGTAATATATTAATTGATTAAAATATTTTCGTTTCAATTTAAAACTTTAAACCACACTTCTATTTTTAATTAAATTGAATAAGACTTATCACCACGCTTAAGATAAAAAGCGTGGTGATAAGTCACCGTTTCACCACGCTTATTTTTAATAGGCGTGGTAATAGGTAGTAATTTTTGTTTTTTTAATATAATTATGAATCTTAAGTAAATTTGATGATTGTCTTTGATTAAATTCAAAATATATATCCTAAAATCCTAAAAGCTTCATACAAACTATAAACACTTGACAACAACATGCATAATATATATCCTACATCCTCATTATTATTAACTTACAAATCAGAAACTCACTTAATTTGTTTGCTATACATATCATATTCAATCACATAAACTCACAAATCATGCAAAATCACTTAATTATTTATAATTATATGAAATAAAACAAATTCAAAATAAATTTGATTTACAAATTACCACGCTTTTAATTAAAACTGTGGTGAAAGGGTTAATTATCACCACGCTTAAGGGAATAAGCGTGGTGATAGGGAGATATTTAAATTATAATAAAATTAATATATATGTTTAGAAAATGAATATAAAAAGCAGTAGAGTATACAAATATATTTACATATATTTTAATAACGATAGAGTATACTAATATATTTTAATATTCTGTCTCAACTCACAAATTTTTACATTTTGAATTAAAAGCATGGTAATAGATCAACCCATTACTAGACTTTTTATTCAAAGCGTGGTAATAGGTTGATTTATTACCACACTTGTAATTAAAAGCGTGGTAATCGGTTAATTGATCAACGACTGTAATTCCATCCCTGCGCAACTATAGAATTTTAACCTATCTTTTTCACCGATTCACCCTGCTTCAACGCTCAGAATCTATAAGTTCTCCCGCCTCCTCTCTTTATTTTTTTACAGTTTAACACTATGCTCGTCGTAACTTAATTTTTTATCTTGTCGGTGCTCTGTCGGAAGCGTGGTGAAAGCACTTAGAGGAAAGTTTGTTGAGGAAACTTCTTGCCAGGACCGCACACCTTGATCTTCTGAGTTGTTTACTAGCCTTGTGTGATTTGTTTATCTGTGCGTAGGTTTTGAGCATGTAAAATAATTGAAGATAATCTTGTTTTAGATTTAGTGTCGGATTATGATTGTGAGTTGTTTACTATCCTTGTGTGTTTTGTTTATTTGTGCGTAGGTTTCGAGCATGTAAAATAATTAAAATTTAATCTTGTTTTAGATTTGATTTACTATCCTTCAGATTTAATTAGTTCGTACCCTATGTAAATTATTGTTTATACTAGTCATTTAATTTAAGTTTACAATTTAGAATTTATAGCTGAAATTGAGGCTTGTTTAGTGTCTGATTAGGCTTCTTATTTAGTGTAGGATTGTAATGGAAATTAATCTTATTTTAGATTCAAAGGCATATTAGGTTGTTTAACCTGCTTCAAATGTTGTTTAATGGAAATTGCTGATATCCCCGCTAGGTTTTTCAAATTTATTTTATTTTATTTAATTCAATTAGTTGTACCCTGCTTAGCTATAGGGCTGAAACTGCTGAAATTGCCATGTTGTTTAACGTGTTGTATAGTTTGTTATTTTTATTAGAATTTTTATTGTTGCAATTGCCATGTTTCCCCCATTCGCGATAGTTTCAATAAAACATGCCCTGAAACTCGTGGAAACCGAACATTCTTACCACCCGCTTGCTACACTCTGTCAAAGAAAGAGCACGAAGCGTTTTGCAAGTGTTTGCACGAGATCAAGGTTCCGCATGGATATTCATCAAACATGAGGAAGCTTGTATCTATGAAATATTACAAGATGCAAAACATGAAATCTCATGATTGCCACGTCCTGATGCAACAGTTTCTACCTATAGCACTCAGAGGAATCTTGCCGAAGAAAGTTCGGACCACAATCTCAAAATTGTGTTTCTTTTTCAGTGTCATCTGCAAGAAATACTTATCTATTATTGAGTTGGAAAAGCAGCAATCAAATATTATTGTCACTATATGTGAGATGGAAATGTACCTCCCTTTCTCATTTTTTGACATAATGGTCCATCTCATTATACATCTAGCGAGAGAAGTTAAGGAGTGTGGACCTGTATAACTGCGTTGGATGTATCTCTTCGAACACTATATGAAGATTCTCAAGGGATATGTTCGGAACAGATTTCGACCCGAAGGAAGTATTGTTGAGGGTTATCTATCAGAGGAAGCTGTCGAGTATTGCACAGACTATCTTGGGAACACTGTGCCTGTCAGAGTTCCATCATACCCTTTGGAAACAGATGAGCTTAGGCGGGGACATATTGGACGAAAATCAAAAGTAGTTCCTATGGAGGAATTATTAAAAGCACATCTTTGCGTTTTTCACAATGTGCCGGAGACGTCCAATTTTATAGATGAGCACGTCAGTTATCTTCGTAAGAAATGGCCACGGAGAACACAAGAGGGTATACAAAGGGAACATAATTCGACTTTCAGTAACTGGCTACGAGATCGGGTTGAAGAATTATTAACCACAAATCCGGAGTGTGTAATAGAAAAATTACGTTGTCTGAGCCGATCTCCGTCATTGTCTATCAAAACTTGGAGTGGATATCATTAACGGTTATTGTTTCTACACTGACATGCAAGATGCTCAGAGCACAATGCAGAATAGTGGTGTTAGCCTCAATTGAGTAATAAAGGAAATTTGGGAGCTAAACTTTCGAGGTTTGTCAGTTCCTCTATTCAAATGTCATTGGTATGACAACAGATATGTGGATCAAGATGAGTTTGGGTTCACTCTTGTACGTAGTCGACGGGAAGGCTACAGAGGTCATCCGTTTGTGATGGCGGAGCAGTGCTGACAAGTATTCTACATCCCCGATTCCGCGGAATCAACCACACTCATAATATTAGAAGGAAAACAACATCATACTGGCCTTGGAGTTGATGATGAACTGATTAATGACATAGTGCCAGTTATGAACCAAATTCCGCCTGAGGATGACGACGAAGATGATAATTCGGATGTCTATATACGTTATGATCACGACGAAGGATTGTGGTTCGATAATCAATTAAAGTAGTATGTTTGATTTTCTTGTAAATGTAACAAAAATTCAATAAATAGCATGAATATTTTAGGAAACTAATTTATTTTTATCCTTTAATAGATATGGGTCCACGTAAGAGATTAGATGGGGCATCAGGCAGTGGCTCTGAGAGTAGGAAGAGCCATCGTGGTCCAACGCGCTGCAGACGGCAGCAGCAGATGCGTGACCGCTGGGAGACGGCGACTGTAGAGTGGCATCCTACGACGCGATAGCGCGTCGGATCTACTGGACGGCTCTACAGGAGCTACCTACATTTTTGCACCAGACGGTACTTGGCTTACGACATGCCAAGTGGCACGAGGTCCCAGCACATCTCGAGGATGCTATATGGGCGCAAGTTAGTGTGAGTATTTGTTTTTAATGATATTATCATTGTTTAGGGTTTTAAAAATGCAAAATCTTAGACATCTAGATTTCGTGTAGACTGCATTTAGGAATAGTGATCATCGCCGACATGTACAGTTGCGACTGACGGCGATTCAGTATAGAGGGTGACGTCATGAGCTGAAGGTTAGATACATTGAGCATCCTGAGGTGGAGGGCGCGTCTCCCGTAGGATACTATGATGGCATTGACCAGCTTGTAATAATATTTACCTTTGGCTCCTACATATTAATCTATATCCATATTTGTGTATAACGATTTACTTTCATTATAACATAGATGTGGGATGAGTTTGTTCGACGTGAGTCAGATCCGTCGAAGAAGGTTCTCTCTGAGACAAACAAAGAGAGACGGAGGGCGAACAAGTTTCCTACCACTATGTCCAGACGTGTATTTGGTGGGTTGGAAGAGAGATTACTCGAGGAGGAGAGGACACGATATGCCGAGGAGCAGGGTGTGTCCCAAGAGGAGGCTGCGGTCCACATTTCAGAGATTCCACGGGATGTCCTGTGGAAGGAGGGACGACGCAAGAAGGGCACTGGAGAGTACACCACTCGTGAGGTTGCAGGACGTATTGTAAGTCATTTCTTAATTTTATTTTTTTGATTCCCTATCTGATACACTACCATGTTGTGTATCTACGCTCATATGATATTTGAATAAATACATAGGATGAGCTACGTGGTAGCCAACATATTCAGGGCTCCGCGGTTGACTGTGTATGACATGATATTCTGGCGGAGGCGCATCCTTCGCCAGAATATCCTGGTCGAATCCGCGGTAAGCCTAATGTGAGGACGTGGGGGAACTTTTGGTCGATTAAATCGACCAAGGGCAGTAAGTACTAATCGAGTAAGGACCAGTACGAGCAGGATGTCGAGAGACGGGCATCCCGGCTAGCATTTGCATCGGATTCGCGTCGCCATCCTCCTTCGACGACCAGCAGATCACCGTTGAGGACAGATGATTACTTGCCAGCCATGCGTCAGAGCTCCCCACCGACATATCCCACTCAGGATTTGTCTGATATACCCACAGACATTCAGTCTTGGTGGGATGGATCATTCTCTGCTACCTCACACCCTCCTACACACATTTCACCGCCTTCACAGCCAGCTGATCCATTCACGGACATTCCTGACGTAAGTAAATGATTTCCAATGTTTCATGATAATCACATTAATAATTTAAAAATAATTAATTTAATATTAATTATAATATTATAAACAGATTGAGAGAAAGTGCACACTCTACGTGTCGGAGGGTGTAGCGCCCCATGAGGTGAGGCGACTCGCCGCTGTTGGGAGGGTCTTGAGGGGCAGAGTCTACGATTACCAGACTCTGCCAGAGGACCTGTCAAAGGTTCTTATTGAGCACGTTGTTTTGGAGGGTGCCGTGCTACCCGTGGTAGTCGAGTCGATGCCTTGGGTTTTGCTGGAGCGGGAGCACCTGGTCAGTCAGATCATTCCATGGCCCCAGCACTTGATCGAGCTTGACGAGAGGGTACATCCTCAAAATGAAATTATAGTGGAATTAAAAAAATTGATAGAAAATCTATTCACTATTTAACTTTGATCTTATAGCTTTTTGACGACCATCACTAGCGTCAGATGACTGCTCTTGATTCCCAAAGTACGGAGTTTCCACGTCTGGGGTTCCACACTAGACAGCTCCTAGGACTAGCTCGATCCTATCTGATATATTCGCCATTGGTCCTCCCTCTGACGCCAGATATCATCGGTTTCGATTATCCATCGTTATTTGGTGTCGATGATGCTATGGATCTGTTGAGAGTCGGTGAGTTGATCCAGCCTTGCGTCGCTACGTACATCAGGTATTGATTTTTATAACACAACTAATGAAATGTAAGTAAGTACTATGTTGATATATCTAATCGAACGGGAAATGAGTATGCAGATACCTATTTTATAGGTTCTGCCCCCGGGGTCTCATAGGAGGTTCGACTTTTTTGACTCTAGTCATATGGGGGAGTATGAAGCCGTTTTTGATGTTAGAACGGACTACATACACCGACGGATCCAGTTTGGAGAGAGCTAGGGATCTACCACGTGCTACTTTTTACCGTACCACTCTGGCGCATCGTAAGTGATTTTTATATGTTGTAAATCTATTAAATACGTGTTGTAATTCCCTGATTGAAAGTAAGTTTTATTTGTCGTGAAGGTGTCATTGGACTCTTGCCGTCATCTTCCCGAGAGAGTCCACAGTCTACTACTTCGACTCCGTTATGTGCACGACGGCACCACATAGTCTTGTGCTGTTTGTGGAGGAGTGAATTCTCTAATGTTTAAGCTTTATTTGTGAACGCATTTTATTTTCTGACAACTAATAGATGTCGCTATTTGGTAATGTTTCAGAGGTTTGACACGATGGTGTGGATCTCGCGCTTCATTCACGTGGGAGTTAGTTACGGTACATTTTTCAATAGTAGTCTATTTGTATGTTCATCATTTATTTTGTTCGATAACTAATGAGGGCGTATGTATTAGTGCCCGCGACAGCCTCAGAGTAGCCGTCTGTGCGGCTACTATGTCTGCCGAAACATGCGCTGAATCATCGAGGGTTTGTCCTCCCAGCATGATACGAGTCGGATCGGTCTACAACAGGTATAATTACAGTTTTGAATCATTTTGTATATATTAGTTTAAATGTGATCAAGTACAATATTATTTACTCATATTAATAATTTACACTTGTTTACAGTTTTTTGACGAGGGAGACGAAGGACTCGCACCTTATGAGTTGTCGGAGATTGACTCAGTTAGGGAGGATATAACAGCGCATGTTATGGAGATGCACCGAATCTCCGTAGCCGGTGGATTTGTAGCCTAGACTAGATGTGTACATGATACACTTGCGGCTGATTTTGTATTGTTTGTAATAAAATTTGAATGTTTTGATTTCTTATTTACTTATATATATTTTATTTCACACTATATAAAATTATTAAATAATTAAATTACGGATTTAATTAATCCGTAATTTAATTATTTAAAAAAAAAATTATGGTAACCTATTACCACGCTTATTGTCCCAAGCGTGGTAATATGTACTGATTAATTACTATGTTTATTGTCCCAAGCGTGGTAATAGATTCACCACCTATTACGACGCTCTGTACTTTCTCTATTACGACGGTCGTGCTCACTACGCTTGTAAAACGTGATAAAAGCATTAGAAAAAGCGTGGTAATTGCTCTGAATCTGTAGTAGTGCATTTGGATTCACAGATAAAAAGATGTTCGATTTTGATGAACTACATGCATCTCAACCAGGACCAGGTTTGTTATCCCACGGATAAAAGATTACAACTTCTATACCATCAACAAAAGTGTATTTGTGAGAACCAGCAGATGAGTAATACATTAGGGCCATCTATTTGGGCGTGTCTCGTCATTGACTTTGATATCTCCGCCAAGTGAAATAAGACGAGGTGCATTGTCCGTTGCCCATTTTCTGGTTCAGCTTCCTGTATAATCACAATGCAGAAATATAGGAAAATCAGCTGTATTATTTTTATTTCTAACACAATGTCTATTGTTCACATGTAGGTTTCATTAGATCTTGGAATCATATTTCTGAGGATGAATACTGTGTACTATTTGGACAACATGTCTTTTGAACTTAAGGGTGAGATGGCAGACGTGGTTCGTATGGTGAATATAGGTTACTGACGTTTTTTAATTTTTTAAATGAAATGTGTAATTTATTACTAAACTTTATACTCATTTAAGTTATTTGAGTTTGTAGAGGGTTGCGTCAATACTATGAAGCTGACGGCATTAGAGATTGCGGGTGCCCGAACGTCACAGAATGAAAATTGCTATCTGTATGTGTTTCTCGCTTTAGGTGTTATTTTTTTTTTTAATTTTAATGTTATAATGTTGTATTCAAAAAATTTAAAATATATTTTCATGTTTTATGTAGGTTCCATAACAGCAAGACGAGAAGGCATGCGGGTATTATGTCTCATGCGATTTATATATGACACTATCACATATATCGACATGGAAATGATTTTCATATGGAAGACCTTCAAGATGTAAGTAGAGAGTCTTAAATATATTACTTTAAAGTTTAATTATTTATATAAAATGATTTTTTAAATTTTAATTACTACGTGTAGGTTTTTTCATTCGGTCAGCAACCATATACCCCAGAACAACTGCTGGAAGTTCAAGATGTGGTGGCTCGGACCGCTTTAGAGCATCATTAAGCTATGAGTGGTTTTTGATTTTGGGCAGATAATTTGAGAACAATATCTTGTTTGTCTAATTTGAAATATTAACATATTTTATTATAATTTCAAATTTTGTCAAAAATATTTATTTAGATGAATTCAATTTTTTACAATTGATGTTATTCATTATAAAAAATTATTAATAAAATTACCATTTTTTATTTTTAATTAATCTATAAAATTGATTATATTCAATTAATTAAAATAATAAATTAAATATGATTTTAGGGAAAATTTAGATTTATTTAAAATACGACTTTTTATAAACAAAAACGCCGTATTAAATGACACAATATATACGACGTTTAGTGACAATAAACGTTTATTGTCATTTTTTCAGAAACGCCGTATAAACCTTAAAAAACATTTTTTTTTCACCATTGATTGATGTGGTGATCGCATAAAATTTGTCTCTATAAATTGTAAATTTGATTCCACAGTCTTCATCTAAAAACTCAAATGCTTCTAAATGAAGACATATATATCATCAACAGTACAATATGAAGTAGACTTCACCTGAATGAGTGAATAATTTGTGCAGCAATAGTAGCCAAGACCCCCATCTTCTTATTTGTAGCCGTAAGCGGGTATTTATGAACTGTATCGATACCCTTCTGGCATTCCAATGCGTAAGATCGGCACGTCCACATTTCATTTTCAGCCTTCCTAAATTTCTTTCTCTTTAGCTCAACATATATTGCATCATGAGTAATTTTATCATTGATCATTGTATATTTGAATTTACAATCCATCAAACTAGAATAATATTGTGGCGACTCTCCTTTTATTTTCAATAATTGGGGGATCTCGAACATCTTTGCACCGTATGCATGCCATGCCACCACATAGACCATTATTTTGGCTACACCCAAAGGAGTGTTGTGATCACTGGAATTGAAGAAGCGATATGCATACACCTCTCGAATACATTGATCACGGAATTGTGTTTTCGCACATGTCTCGCGGATCGTTCTGTGATCGCCTGCAGTTGGGGTAGTCACAATATAAGTCATCAAGAAGAAAATAGGCAAAAGAGTAAGGGAATTTCTCATGATGAAAGCCTGAGCTAGGTACCAAATAAGAAGATTGTAAGTTTTGATATAGATGGCTACCTTTTATATTGTGGAAAATTTGAACAATTTATTTGTACACAAATAAATTTTTATTTAGTTTATATAAAAAAGTTTGACATATATAAAAAAGTAAAAGGATATGAGTTGCCACTTTATATAAAAAATATTAAGATTCAGATGAAACGTGGTTTTTTTTGTTTTATAATTTTAGGGTTCTATGTAGGGTTTTACGATTTTAATTTTGTGAGATATTAAGGTTTTTAGGATTTTTAACACTTTTAAGATTTAGGTTTTAAATTTTTTAGGGTTTTAAATTTGAAACCCTAACAACCCAAAAA
Source organism: Kalanchoe fedtschenkoi (assembly GCA_002312845.1). Lineage (NCBI taxonomy): Eukaryota > Viridiplantae > Streptophyta > Magnoliopsida > Saxifragales > Crassulaceae > Kalanchoe > Kalanchoe fedtschenkoi. The sequence continues at coordinate 269,474 of NQLW01000061.1, read as the reverse complement.
CTTTAGAACTAAAAAAAGAAAAATATCATTGTTTTGCTTGTTCTCTTCCTTAAGTTTTTCTTTTTTGGAAAGATTAAAAATTTCATTTCTTAGAATATGATATATGTACAAGTCTATATCCTCACATAAAATATTTACATGAGCTAAAAAAGAACACAGTTTCAACAAAACAAACTAAAGCTGCTAGCCCTCATACATCATCTGCCCCATCTAGAACACAGTTTCAATTGACACCTGTCCTATATTTTAAATCAGTTAATTATAACCAAATAGGCAGACCATGCATGATGATACCTGTCCATTTTCTTTTTCCTTTTCCTGACAAAATTCGGGTTGATTCCCAATTTTTGTGCAACAAAATATATTTGTTTCACACATCTTGAGCTTCTCAATCTCGACGAGACTCCAGCAAATATGTCTGTTCCTTAAGTTTTAAAAGGAATTACCACTTATTTCGTAACCCATGTAAAAATTCTTAATTTCATATATTATTATTTGGCCACCTTTATGTTTTAGTGTAAGAGTTGTGCTCGTTAAACCACCTTATTTTAGTCAAAGACATTTCTATCATCACACTATGGGACTATTTTTAAGTGGGATATATTAATCCGAAACTCTTAGAAAATAAATATTTTCGAATCTACAAAACGCCCCAGATCGAAGATATCCTGTATACTATCCGAAAAATATGTCAGCGGGTGGGATTCGGGGTGGCCGGTTTGGTGGGGGCTGGCTAGGGGTTAGATTTTTGGCCAAGGGATGGCGGGGCTTATCGAGGGAAGATTTAGGTTTAATGGTTTAGGATAATGTTTAGGTTAACGTTAAAAAGGATTTAGGAGTAATTAGGTTAATTAGTTTTACCTGGTGGCAATATTAACTAGGCTAAATAGGATTTTGCTTAGTTTTAGCTTAATCTTATATTTTAGTTAATTAATCTTAGGATTCAGGTTAATTTTAGGGTTTAGGTTAATCATAGATTAATCTTAGAGTTATATTAGTATGTTAATTAGGATTTAGACATGTAGATTATCAATTACTTATTATTATATTTAGATTCAATAAGATAAATACAAAGAAGTCTTATTTACAAGTTTAGGATTAGAAATTTTATAAGAATGGACTAAGTGATCGACACGTCCACGAATATTATATGATTGGTAAGACGTACTACATTTATAGAATGAGACAACATTCTGTGGGTCTGCTGAGCATTGAACAGAGACAAGATCTTCTGCTGGAAGTTACAGTAAGTTTGAACTTCTTGATCCAATCATGCCTCAAGCCATTCAAGCTTGTTGACAACCTCATCATTATTCAGTTGTCTTTCAGTGTACGTTAATCGACCTGAATTAATTGTTGTCATACTAAGACCTGTATAATGCCGACCGACTCCTGAGGCATCTATGAATTCAATCCCACAACTGTCCTCAAATACTATATAAACTTGGGGTCAGAGTTGTTGTTCCAGCTCAACTCATGGAATAAGAGACGCGAATTTGAGATCTTGTGTTATACGCTCCTCTAAGATTGTTTCCATCGAGTCCTATATTGTTGTGAAAAGCTTATATTAAATGATAATCGGTGAAACATATTGATCACACTGATTTGTTGATTAAATAATGAATGTATAGTGTTATTCATAAAGAATCGTAATGCATCTTGTTTAATAAGACCGATCTTCTTATTTGTCTTAGCGTATTTATAGAATTTTGTGGGAGGGACGAGTTCTCCACGCTCAGTGGCCTACGCATTGTTTTAGGTAGGAATGAATAAGTTTGATAATAAATTACTCGTGTGAAATTATGTCATCGTAGTTACAAATTTTTTGTAAGCTTTATAGGAAGATTCGGACCCATGAAGATGTGTGTAAGGTCGCACCTTCTTCTCTTTGGCATTTTCTTTCCCCATTGCAGACTGTCACGCAAGTTAGGCATCGTGTCACTGCTTCTTGAGGATAAGTAGAAGTGCTCTCGCCTGACGCACTAAGGGATTCAGAACTCTTAGTCACATCTTTGTTTCACTTCCTGCCTTTAGAGAAGGCATCATCGATGACTTTTTAGATTTTCTCAAATCATTTCTTGAAATCATGTTTTTTTGTGAATGTCATGCAAATATTTCTTGCACTCATAACTGAGAAAAAAGAAGGTCAATTAAGTGTTTGACCGGTAATTGTGAAGATATTTAAATATAAAATAGTAGTTTGGAATTTTACATAAAAAAGTCTCTGCCACGTCTCCTTGTCTTCTTAGGGGCGCGTCAATATATGTATAATAAAGCCCGGTCTAATGTGTTCTTAAGATCTCATTTCAAATAATGTTTGAGATGTCATCGGGGTGAAATCTGCAGGACAGGTTTAATAAACATTCTCCCATCAGATCTCTTTTGAAGAACCATGAAGCTATCACATTTCGTCTCTCATCGGAGAAGAAAGATGGACGCGGATAATGGTGCGGTGGTGCCTGGATGGGTGGTGCCCTGACTTCATCGTCCTGACCCTCATTTTTTGCATCCTCATTTCTTTAATAAACTACCAGTCTAATGTGGCTAAACTATCTGACTTGCGAGACCCCACTGATGACGGGTCATGTCAAGAAGATGAGTCATATTGAAAACCTAGTCTTAACAAATGCGGATTGAAGAAATCAGAACTTAGGATAAATGGCTGAGGGAAGCCTGAAGTTATCCAAGCGTAGTAGGAGGCTGAATGTAAGGTATGGTCAAGTAAGACATCCATAGGGCCATGGCCATATATCTGCACGAAAAAAACTCGACTGATTGTGTTGTGTCAACGGCTTGTATAGGTCCTTTGTCGCTATTTGTGTCGTAGGAGCCTGATGGTGTATACAACGCTTTAGAGTGTGGTTCTTGTGCATCATTAACTAATAAGGAGTTAAACTGCTTCCTTACTTATGCGCATAGTAAAAAAAACCAGGCCTTCAACATTTTTGCCACCACGGAATTCATCATCGAGTCACTCCAGTTTTCATAAGTGGCCTTATAGTATTTTGAACTCCACATGTTCATGCATAGCACTTGTTCAGTATAGGTTAATCTCTTACTCAATGACTTCATTTCTAGCATACATATGTTAAAATTCACTTAATCAATGACTCTATTTCTGGAATGTAGGACAAACCAAAATGATTTATGGTGTAACACTATTATTTAGACAATACGACAAAGCGAGTCTATCATAAACCTTTGTCAAGGTGATTGAATATGGATATCAGAGTTTTGAATTTATCACCTAACGCATCACCAGTAGAATATTGTAAATAAAAAGTGCATGTTTTACTGTCAAGTTGTCGCACCTTCCACATTAATGTCGTATGCATTTGAAAGTTTTCACCTTCCGAGACATTATATATTTGAACTTCATCTTTTCAAAGGAGCTTAAGCTCATAAATCAATGGTTGCAGTTACACATCAATTTTTTTTACTCGGACCTCATAGATTCGGGATCATGCATGCCATGGAGAAGATTGTACGGAATAAGAATCATTGGCCAACAAGAGAATACCACTTGCCAATATTTCTTGAGAAAGGATAAAAACCATCGGTGCACAAACCAAGGCTCAAATTTTATGGATCATCTACGAAATCTGGATATGTGACGTTGAAAGGCTTACATGCCTTTGCATCAGACGAATGTGTTATAACAAAGAGGTCAATCCTTTTTTATTCCTTGTGCCATCACATATGTTTTGTGGTCACGGGTGTTGGAACAATCTAATGAGGTGTAGAATTAACTAAAGAAAGAGCATACTTTTATGCTCTACCAAGTCTGTCTTCAAGCCATCCTTTTGTTTGCATCTTGTTTCCCCATAAAATTTATAGTTGCTCAAATCTTCATCATCTTCGTAATACAACAGGCAGCTCCTCATACAAACATCAATTTTCACATACGGTTGCTGACATCTCGCAACCACTTTCTTTGTCTCGTAAAAATTATGAGAAAATGTATTATTCGTCAGAAGTACATCATGGAATAGTCACCAACATAGATCATCATAGGTGCTTTCCGCCATGTTAGATGTTGCCTTTATATTCAGTATCCTCATGTTCGCAGATATGTTAGTGTGAGAAGAAGTGTTTCCCGGCCACAAAGATTATCCACATAATTGGTATGGTACATGATTTTGTCTCAATCTCCATCGCCAGTTGTTCCAGGATCAGTAGTAAAAAATTATGATTCTTTGGAATGGATATAATAGATATGTTCTTGAATCACCGGTACATGTAATAGAATTGGAGGATCTCGAACCGAAGTAAAAGTTCGGATAATATTGACAACATGCTTCTCCATGGGTAGTACAGTTGTAATATTCGCTCAGAAACCATATAGGCAGTAAATGGTCTTTCACGATTTCTATCGGCTGTCATATTTTATTTTTACATCTCTTACTATGGCAGAATATTTGACCTGCAGCGTAGGTTGATTTAATAAATTCTTCGATACCGTCAATGAATACGTGTTATGATGTTTTGGTAACTATTTCCAGGCAATGAGGAGTAATCTTACATCCAAGAATGCCGATAAATTAACGAACAATTTTGAAAATAATTAGAATATAATTTAATACAATTAATAAAAGAACGAGATCCCGAGACAAGCCCTGAAGCCTCCTGAATCCCCCTAAAGCCCCAGAGCTACCAGGCCCGAGGCACCCCGAGCCACCGGGTCACCTGAGGCTCTCCCCCTAGGCACTAGGCACTCTGAGGCCCTCCACCCCCAAGGAACTACGAGCTCACTAGCCCCTGAGGTCCCCGTCCCAGGCCGAGGAACCCCGAAGCACGAGTCGAGAGGCCGAGATACCCCTTCCTTAATTTAAATGATTAAACTTGCTTAAATTATTTAACTTAATCAACTTAACATAAGTGACTAATTAAATTATAAAAATTGCTTAATACTAATTTAATTTTATAAATTTAACCAATTGAAGAAATTATACATTTAATCAAAAATTGACTTTAACTGAAAATTATGCTACTAAAAAAATTATGTAATCTTAATGTTAGTTAATTGAATGGCTACTAATATTATAAATATAACTAAAAATGTAACTAACTATCAGTATATATGTATATTTACCTAGAAACTATGTCATTAGTTACATGCACCAAATTTAACTAAATTTAATGAGAAGTTACACTTTTAATTACTTATTTAACTAAAAATTCAACTAAAATTTTAATGAAATAATTAAAATTGTTCCATTGTAATTAAACTATACAATTAAAACTACACAGTTGTATATAGTTTTAATTAAATTTATTTAACACTACTAAAATAAAACTCCTACATCTCATAACCATTTCACATACATGTAATTTAATTAAAAATTAAAACATGCACCAAAAGGAAACTACTACACAAAACATGACATGTGTATTACAATAATTTAACTAACGCTACAAAAATGAATCAATACACAAATATTCAACTACTTACATGCATGTAATTTAAATTTTAATTACTAATCTTTTTCAACTAGATAGTTAACTTTGTTCTATTCATGAGTAGTGTATTTCGTCCAACAAAGTCTGGTAGAGATGATGGTGTGAGTGAAGGCGGTGATTCATACTTCGATTTGAGTAGTACTTACCTGCATTGATAGCTAACTGAGACTTACATTTAAAGTAGATGAGTGTGAAGATTGTTTTCTTGCATGGTGATCCAGAGGAACAGATTTATATGGAGCAGCCAGAAGATTTCACTCAACCCGGAAGTGAGCGTCTGTTTTACTGATTGAAGAAGTCCCTGTATGGATTGAATAAGCCTCCAAGGAAATGGTATAAATAGTTTGACTCCTACATGATTTAAATTGGCTACAAACGCTGCGAGTATGATTGTTGTGTTTATGTTAAGAGTCTTGATGATGATGGCTCTTTTATTTTTGTGCTGCTATATGTTGATGATGTGCTAACTGCTGTAAACATTATGGATGATGTTGTTGGTTTGAAAGCTTTGTTGAGCTAGAAATTTGATATGAAAGACTTAGGTGCACAAAAAAAAAATTTAAGATGGAGATTCACAGGGACAAAGGTCAAGAAAACTATGGCTATCTTAGCGAGGATATGTTAAGTGGGTATGAAACAGATTCAGGATGAGCAGTGCAAAGTCAGTGAGCACTCTATTGGCAAATCACTTAATGTTTTCTTCAGATTAGTGTCCCAAAGAGAGATAAAGATATTGCATACATGACATTAATTAGTTCCTTATGTCAGTGCAGTTGTCTGCTTGATATATGTTATGGTATGTACTCTCCCTAATTTATCTCATGCTGTTAGTCAAGTTTGCAAGTACATGTCTAAACTAGGTAGGGGACGTGTGATGGCAGTCAAGTGGATTTTCAGGTACTTGAAAGGTACTACGGGGTAAGACATTATGTTTGGCAGTCAGTAGAGTGATTTGGATGGCAGAAGATCTACTACTATGTATGTTTTTACTCTTGGAGGAGGGCCTATATGTTATAAGTCAACTGTACAATCAATTGTGATGTTATCTACTATTGAAGTAGAATACATGACAATGACCGAAGCAACAAAGGAGACTTTATGGCTTACTAGGGTGGTATAGAGATTGGGTGTTTAGCAAGGTGAAGTTCAGTTGCATTGTGACTGTCAGAATGCTATTCGTTTAGTAAAGAATCAGGTATATCATGCTAGGACTACGTATATTGATGTGAGATTTCACTAGATCAGGGAGTTGATTGCATCTGGGAAAATACTGTTATAGAACATTCATACTTCAAAAAATGCAACTGATATGTTGATCAAGCCAGTTACTTCCGACAAGTTCATGCACTGTTTGGGCTTGTTGAATATTTGCAAATGCTAGAAAAGCAGGAACAACTCTAGGCTACTTTAAGGTGCGAGTTACCTCAAGATTTTTTTCTCATAAGGAGCATGATATTCGTTAAGATGGAGACTTATTGAGTATAACTCATATACCAAATAAAGGCCAGATGTTCTAGTGTAGCGGTGGCGAAGCGAGCGCAGCGGCAGCGGAGTCCCCTTGGATGGGGTGTGGGGCAAAGGCCCGCGGTATGGTACAAGAGTTATTTTTTAAATCTGTACTTAGGATTATTATTATAAATATTATGTAATTGAAACCTAATTCAGTACAACACTCTTAATAATGCACAACTACTTTTTTGCTCCCGAGGACGTAGACACAGTGCCGAACCTCGTTAAAAATAGTTATTTTAATTTTTTAACTATATTTAAAATGTCTCTATTTACTTTTTTATAAATTTTTATAATATTTGTGTTGATTATAAATAAATAATTGATAATTAAATTATAAATTCAAATTTATATTATATTTGAACTATATTCAATTAATAAATAGAATAATATATTTTCAAATTTGATTATTCATATTTAAGAAATCAAACAAACTGATCTTAAGCATCATTCAATTCTTTTCCATTGCATTCTTTTTAAAAATTGTGATAGTGTGAACCGTAATTGAGTAGGTGATGATAGTTCAGTACCTCTTTTAAATTTTTTCCCTAAAATATATCATCTGAAATAAATGACATACTATGTGTAAAAAAGCACTCCAAAGTCCAAATGCCTTCTAAACTTTTCTATTTTTGGTTTAAAAATTTTTTTTAAAAAAAAATTGAAGGAGAGTTTTATGTGTGTAAACGCCTTCTATAAAATTCTACATTTCCATGAACAGACACAGAAACATCGATACCTTCATAATTCATGCACAAAAGGTTGAATTCGTGCGTACTATAACAATTAACAACTAAAAATGTCTTAAATTCTCACTGTGCATTGAACCCGCATAATAATTCAGATGACTTGTGAACCACAAATATGCAACCCACGTAGGAGTTTAGACATATAGTATTTTTGGTATTAAATTCATAACATAACCTAATCCATCACATTAAAAAGTTCACTCACATCTTGTAGATTTTTAATTCTATGATCTGAATGCTTGCAATGCGAACTTTAATTATTCATAGCAACTTATCAGTTCGGATTGTCTAGGGCACATTAACAAAGGAAAATTGTGGTAAATAAACAATGATTAATCAATAAATAAAATGAATGAGTTTGAAATTAGGGAAGAATAGGATAAAATGATGTCATTTTAGTTATATAAATAAAACGTGTTATTTGATTTGTAGTTAAAAAGACGTAGTTTCGTGCATGAGATTAACTCACGTAATTATATTAGTTTAGAGGTGCATATACCGTTTTACAAATTAATCATTTTTACATTTTTTAAATATTCAAGAAATTCATACCTTAGATAGTGAAACGATGATAATTCAGATTTTTTTTAAATATTCGTAATTTCAAAACAAAGTCAAATCAATAAGAAAAAATGTGACTACTCGATTTAAGTCAAATTTGATTTTTCAAAGAACATTTATTTTTTAAAATGATATTATACTTAAAAATAATATTATAAAATTTATGTTGTATAAAGATAAAAGATATAAATATAAAAGTAATAAATGGCACCAAGAAAAATAAAAGTTCCTTTTATAAACTTTGGTCATAACACAGTCACGAATGACAGACAACATGTCAAAAATCACTACAATGAGCGCAGAATTTCTGATGCTATGGTCGACAATTTACGCATCTTCTTATTCATATTTGTAAGAGGGAATTTTCCGGCCCGCGAAAATCCCTTTTCGCAATTCATAGCTTCAGCGCCAGCAGTCCTCATATTATCCGCAGCTAATTTGAAGTTCTTGTTCATGAATGAGTTTTCAGCACTATGGTAGTCTGTAACAACAATAGTAGTATATAAGTTGTTGCAAGTGGCTAAGTTGTCAATGTAAGCTGGTGATTCTCCTTTTGATGCCGCCTGCAGTTGCTTGATGCGTTTTATCGTATCAGTAGCGTACAAGCCCGCGACGCGGATCATAATGAGCGCCAGGCCGGGTGGGCTGTGATCAACGAATTCGAACAAGGGATATGAATGAATCTCTGCAACACATGAAGCATAGAAATGTGTTTTGCCACATGTGGCTCTGATCACATCTTCATCGCTCCCAGCACTAGGCCATGCATAAAGCATAACAGATACTAAGAACGCCAAAGATAAAAGAAAATTAGATTTCCCCATAGTGAATGAGTTTCAAATGAACAGTTTCTAAAACAAGTGGTGTTACTAGTCAATTTTATAGGAGAAAACTAAGTCTTGTTGAATGAATTGTGGTGAAAAGGTTTAAAGTTTAAACTTTGTTGAGAACAAAAGATAATGAAAAAGCACAAAAAGACTACCATTATCGTTTTAAATATTTTTTTATTCAATTTCAAAATTTATGATTATTTTAAATTTTGTAAATTTATGTGTCATCTAAGTATGTGATTAGAGCCTGTAATTAAAATTTAGAAATTATAGTTAAGTCACTAATTAAAACTGCGTCTTTTTACTAACATATTTTTTTGAAGAATAAAAAAAAATCAACTGAAGTAATCCCGAAAGGGACGTTCTGTCTCGCTCAAGTCATGAGATATGTTCAAGGGTTGTCAAAGTTTAGGGTCGACACGTTAATGGTTAATGGTTGAATATGTGAGTAAAGAGATATATGTAAGTGTTGAATACTAATTTTCTAATAAAAATGTCAACCGATAACCGAACCAAATTATATAGTTAATCGATAATTCGATTAATTCAGTTAAATATTTAATTAACCAAAATTAACCGAATAACAAAACCACCGATTTCAAAAGCCTCCAGCCAAAGACCTCTTTCATGGAAGAAAGAGGACACTAAGGCCCTTTGCTTGAGGCCTCACGTGAGTGTTCCATCAAGTTTAAGGTATTTCTACCTTAAGCATATGAATCTTGGAATATAGGTAGCCTAAATATATAAGTTTGGATACTATGAAGAAAACTGAAGTTAATCGATATGGGACAACAAGAAAACTCAGGTACCCTTGTCAGAGCTAAGTCATACTAAGGTACTCTTTGCACTGGTTAATGAACTAACTGAAAGCTCTCCATCAGCGAGGATGGGCTACAGCTCGGAGATCAAATAGTGAAATTTGGGAATGTGGAATCTGGTCCTGACTTACTTTCTTAGCTAGCTTCCGAAGCACAGACAAATCAAGGTCGTGAAGTACCAATTGTGCTTCTTAGGCAAGATGCTGTGCTCACTACTGCAGTGACTCCCATAACATGGCAGGGCAGGGGTCTACTCGGATGCCATTTTCAAATCTTTTAAACAGCTATGACCATAGGATGTCATGCCACAGCGTTCTGGAATAGCACCGAGCCACCGACTTGCCCTTCTTACAGTCTAGAGGTCTTTAAAGTTAGTTGAAATGCTGTGTTTCATGTACTCAAAACTTATGAGTGGTCTCCTACCTGGAGCCTTTTATCTTTCTTCTTTATTATGAATAAATTCTGTGCACCAGGTCTAGAATCTCGATCCTACTGCATGGAGGAGAATGTTTAGCATATTAGCTCCATGGGTGTTTCATTTTGGCTACACAGATGTTATCCTTTAAAAGACCAACATAGTTCTTTACAACAATGACCTGCCCGCATATGTTTCAATCCTTCAAACAACAAAATTTGTTGGATTACAAATGTTACTTGATACCTCTAGCTGTCCAGCCATGTTATTACACTCCCTGATGATCTCATCCATGCTGCTGTACTTGTCTATGATGGGAGTCTTGTATACAGATAGCAGCCAGTCTCCACTTTCATCAGGCCCCTATGCTCAGGTACCCAAGAACTGCAAGTGGTGAAGTTTCATTGAAGTGCAAGTTGTGTTTGTACTCCAAATGTTGATGGTATCATCTGGATACATAGCAAAAAGTTTTGTACCCAACCGTGCACGGCATGACTCACAAAGGCTTTCATCATTGATCTGAACATGTCGTGATCTCTCCTCCAATCTCGATAGCCTTGCATCAATATCCACAGCACGTGACAGATTACGAACAATCTGCCCCTGACGGTGGTGATGCACTCGACCCCTCAACATTCTTAGTATTGTGTCAGATGCTAGTTGTAAAGGCATATGTGGAGATAATGTCTCTAGAACTTGCAGAGGGTCCAATAGCTCCCCATGGTTGTGGAGAAGACGAACAGCAGCTTTGAACATAGGCTGCCTACCTTCGTGTGGGCTCAAATACAGATCGAGCAATTGCATATAGGCATCTGGTCTGCCAATCTCTCCACTTTCATCCCACATTGCTTGATGATTTTCAAGGGAAGACTACCCATTTAAATAGATTGTGGTCTTCCTTCAAATTTCAAAAGATGAGTATGTGCTATTTGAGACTTGTATCTCTTTGGCTTGCTGCCAAATTTTTCCTGTGGCTATTACTGTCCACAGTATTTTCAAATTTGGGGGCCTATGTTCAAGTGGGGACCTTGTGCAATATTGATTGTCAGCTCGTTTATTGTGCTAGTTCGGAAATATTTTATATTTAATAATTTTATTTTTGATTAATTCGGTTAATCGAATTTAAAAAATTTTTTTATTAACCGAACCGAGTTAATCAAATTTTATTCGGTTTTTGACCGAATTATAACCGATTCCACCGAACCGAATTAATTCGGTTAGGTTATATCGGTTCGGTGAATCGGTTTTCACCGAACAATGCTCTCCCCTACTCAACTCCACAAATTGTCCTCCCACTTTTAAACTAAAGAGTGTCTATTCAAAGAATGAACTGATGAAAGCTATAATTTTATTTTCAAGTTTGAACAGAATAAGAAAGAAAATGCTTGGAAGAAAAAAAGAAAAGAAATGATTTGAGGGTGTAAATAAAAATATTGATTGGCAATTATTTAGGATGAATTTCGAAATATAAGAGTAAAAAAATTAACTAAATTACTAAAATTACCAGAGAGATGTTCTGCTCATAGATGTTCATTCGATATGTCATTTTTATAAGAAATATTATAATCAATGCTATGATAATGAATTCCAATGTGTTCGCATCGAATTTTATCTCACTTATAAGTTGTAAGCGTGGTAACTAATATATATTAATTTTTTAGATAATTATCACGCTTCTAACTTTGAAAAGTGATAAAATTATCTTGAATAATTAATATATACCAATTACTACACTTCCAACTTTGAAGCGTGTTATTGATTATCTAGAATATATATCATGTGTTAAGTTTCCAATTCTGAATCATGGTAATTGATTTTCCTAAACAATTAAAATATACCAATTACCACGCTTTCAACTCTGAGCGTTGTAATTGACATTTATGTGAATCAATAAATAATAATAAATTCAGCTCTCAACTAGCCGTTTGAACAATTATTTTTTAACAAAATATATTTGAAAACATTATTAATTACCATTTGAAAATAACGGGTATGTGTAGTATAATAAAAAATTATTGATAAAAAACTAATTTTCAATTATAAATAATGACAACCTTCAAAAAATCTATACAATCCATTTCAATCTTATATAAAATGTAGTGTTTTTTATTTATTTTAAGCTTGAAATGTACTAGATTTATTTTTAAATTTAATAAGTTATTATTGTTGTTTGATGAAAAATTTAATTATGTAATTTTTTTTATTATATAAATGTCAAGAAAAGATAATATGAATTAACAGTCATAAATAATCAAATATTAAAAAATTTAAAAGATTTATAATTAATATTATATAAAAAATTAGAAAATATTTAATATAATGTGCGGATCCCATCCACAAAGATTTAAAAGATTTGTTTCAATGTAGATGAAAGATTTGTGAAAATAGTGTTTATGGGAATGCTGAACTGGCATGATATAAATTTGTTGTAACATGACACAATATTTTTAGTTTTGTTTCACATTATGCATTCCCTAACAGTGTCAGGCTTTATCATTATTTTATCACACAAACTACAAATAATAAGGAGAGAAGAATTACCGACTGGGTGTTGACTTCGTGGCCTGAGATGTTATATAACAATCTTCGTTACATATTGGAGTCAGGATGGTACCAACATGAACATATATATCTTTAAGACCATCAAAGAAATGAGAAAAAAATTGAGTTGAAATTTTTATTGATAAATGACTAGACCGGCAGCCCTGATATTCACTTATTTAGGCTGTGTTCCTGAGTTTGGAGAGAAAGGAGAGGGAAGGAGGGGGAAGGAGAGGGAAGGGAAAGAGATGAAAGGGAAGGGAAGGGAAAGAAAAATATGGGTGTTTCCGAGTACAAAAAAAAATTGGAGGGATAGGAGAAAAATATTAAAAATTGACAAAAATACCCTTAAAACTTTTCCTTCCATTTTCTAAATGAAGGGTATAATGGTAATTTCGTTTTAATTTCCCCTCATCCCTTCCCTTCCCCTCCTTCCACCCCCAATTTGGAAGGAAAGGAGAATGGGGTTAAATCCCTCATTCCACCCCCAAATCCCTCCTCCATTAAACTCAGGAACAACCTTTTTTTTTACTCTCCTTCACTCTCCACCCTAAAATTAACTCGGGAACATAGCCTTAAGTAAAAATTGTGGTATACTATAACGTTGAAAGGAACATGAAAAAACTAATATGTTGAATAAAATCTGAGTATTGAAACGAAGTATTTGAATACACACTCATGGCCCTACACTAGAATCTTAGTAGATTATTCACTCATGACTAAAAGGGAAGCTATTGTAAGTAAAAAAACTATAACTACTATAAAACTAAAAATAAAAACTAAGAACTTTTGTTTTAAAGATAAGAACTCTCTATGGATTGTTGATGTCTCGGATATGTGAGCAGAATTCTCTAATTATACTGCAGGGGAGGAGCGGAATAGGGAAGCCATAACCGTAAAAAGGATTTTCGGAGAGAATCGCCTATTTAAGCCAGCCATTTGCACCATATATACTCGGCGTAGTCAGGCGAGTAAATTATCTGGTAATTTCATACTCACCGAGTAAGTCACTTTGAAAATCCTTTACTCGACTATGTAAGTGTAATAAATATACCTAATCGGACGAGTAGATTTCATTTGATTTCTCATATTCGGCTGAGTAAGTTCATTAATATTCTTAATCGCCTAAATATATTTTCTTTGAAAATACTCACTCGGTCATGATGTATGACTCACATCATAAAAAGATCCTTCAAGGGCTTGTACTCGGTCGAGTATACTCTCTATTAAATTTGTACTTGGTCGAGTATACTCCCCATTAAATTTTTGCTCTCTAAGCCCTTTTATGATAATTTATCCTACATCAATAATAATAAACACACAAAAATGAAGATAAAATGCTTCGGAAACGATCCAAATCACTCAAAATGAAACCTTAAAGTAAATGTATTTTTCTCCGTTCACAAGCGTCATAAATTGTTGACACCTATGTCACACACATCTTCCACATATTTAATTGATATTAGCAATTCATTTGCATTGAAAACCTTTATATTTGATTTTTCTATATGTCATATATTTACATATAACCTTTAGTTTTCATATATAGTTTTTTTGTTTTGTTTGTTGAAGTCCATATATAGTTATGTTATACTATACCAATAAAATTCAGGATTTAAGATTGACATAACTTATTAAATTTCACAAATTTTCTAAGTAATATTTAAAAGGTAATGCAAAATTATTCAGTTGTTTCATTTTTTTTATTTATGGCTAGAATGCATCAAATATGAAGATGATCTAGTAACATATGACTACCAATTATATCAGACGATCATGCATCAAATATAACGATGATCTAGTTCCATATATATGACTACCAATTATATCAGATGATCGCATGCATACGATATGAAGATGATCTAGTTGCATATGATTGTTTGTTAGGTATAGCTCATATACTGATAAGGGACTTATATCAAAGTGGAGTAGGAAGTGATATAGAGCTGAATCTAAGTGGATGATAACAATACACTACTACAGATCGAGACTTATTACCACGCTTATTTCAATGTTTTTACCACGCTTATGAAGCGTGGTGACTACGACCGTTGTAATTGATAAAGTACAGAGCGTGGTAATTGATGATGAACTTATTACCACGCTTTAAAACGTGGTAATAAGGTGTCACTTATTACTGCTACCTTATTACCACGCTTATTAAAGCGAGCGTGGTAATAACATCTCTTAAGCTTGGTAATAGGTGGTACCTAATTACCACGCTTATTAAAGCAAGCGTGGTAATAAGGTACCACCTATTACCACGCTTAAGACCAAAATGAGGAGAGCTCAGGCCATGTGAAGCTACTTCAACGGCCACCGCCTCCAGAAGGGCAGTCCCTTGCGAAGCAGCCAGACTCCCCGCAGCTGTAGCAGTTCCCACCGCCACCTCCACCACCACCACCCCCACCTTGGGGTCAGTCCCTGGCCATGTGTCCATTTTCACCACAGGTGTAGCAACCGCAGCCGCTTCCAGCACCCTGTACCCACCGCCTCCCCCCTCCATACCCACCACCTCCACCACAATAACCCCCTCCGCCATACCCACCACTGTATATATCCTCCTCCTTCACACCCTTCATCACCGTAACCACCTCTCGCACCACCACCACCACCGTTGTACCCGCCACCGCCGGACCTCCCACCCTTCACCGACGCACCATCCGGTCTAGTCACATCCACAGCCTTGGTCCTCCCATCACTCCCGGTCTCCACAGCAAACTCCATCGTCTCACCCTCTGCAAGACTCATGAACCCATCGGACTTGATCGACGACCGGTGCTTGAACAGATCCGTGCCGCCATCGTCCGGAGTGATGAACCCGAACCCTTTGGTGCTGTTGAACCACTTGACACTGCCAGTTTGCTTGTTGTTCCCCATGGCAGCCGTCGCCAAAAATCCGATACAGGATGAGAGAAACCCTAGCACGTGAAGTGCATATGAGAAGAAGGAGAATGATCCTCGCTTCCTTTATATGCGACTTGGACGTTGGATCTGTTAACACGTGTCAGATACTATCTTCACAAAATATCTCTTTGTTTCTCAAATTTGAAAAAAGCAAATTAATATGAGAAATGGTAGTTAATTAACTTTAATTCCTTCAAATATATCATTAGAATATTTAAGAAAATTAAATTTCTTTTTTTGGATTTTAATAACCGTAGGAAAGGTAACGGGAACTCAATTATTAGGTTTTGAAAGTTGATTTCTTAACAATTTATCCAATTATTATCACGTTTAATGAAAAGAAATTATTATTCAGCGATATGTTACCTCATTTTTAAAATAATTCATAAAATATTCAGTTGATTATATTTTATTTTCTTATTCAGAAAAAAGTGGATTTTCAATTGCTAAATCTATCAAATAACCCATAATTCATTTATTTATCTATCACTCCATTTCTGAAAAAATAAATAAATATTGACAAGTGCATTTGTCGGGTCCCATTTATTACATTTCTCGATATGTTACCACGCTTGTTGTCACGGACCTTTCTCCCTAATCCTTTTGTCGGGGTTAGGAGAAGTGGATCCGTGCGGCGACAAGGCCTCAGCGCCTTGACCAGCCTTCTCGAGATCTAATCCAAAGGACTAGATCAGTGCATAGCGAATACGTTTTTGAAGTGTTTGGACAAGGAAATTGGAGAGAGATATATGGGGGAAATTTTGCTCGACTTTAATTGCTCTCAAGTGTGTACAAAACAAGGATTACACGATCTGGCTTATTTGCCTCTACAATGCCAGTATTTATACACAGAAAACCCTAAGGGATGCACCCTTTCCCAACAGGTGCAACCCTTGCCGAACGGACACCACTCGTGCCCCTTCGCCAAGTGAGTGCCTCTTCCCAACTTAGGCTATATAAAGCCCGTTTCCCCCATTGCGGTGCGCTGCCCAAGTGTTCTCCCAACACTTAATCCGCCCAGCGCCTCGAAACGCCCAGATCCCGCTGAGCCTCCTGCCCAGAAATCCGCCGATGGCCTTCCGAGTGATCCAGCCCGACCCAGGGCTGATCCCGCCTAATCCAGGGTGATCCGGATCCCTGCCTTGGCTCTGCCGAGCAGCCAAGGCCCCGATGCTTGGTTGCCTCGCCTCGATCCGCCGAGGCCTTCGAGCCAGCCGAGTATCTCGCCCGAGTCTCTTGCCCGGGCGCCAAGGTCTCGCGCCTGCGAGTCCTGGCCTTGGCCCTCCGAGCTGCCAAGGCTCTGCGCCTCTCGGATCCGGGCCTGCTCCTGCCGAGCGAGCAAGGCCCCGCGCCTGGATCCCGCCTTGGCCCTTCCGAGCGGCCAAGGTCCTGGTCTTCTTCGCCAGGTAAGTCCTCCGACTTATCCGGATCAGTTTGGATCTGATCCGGATTAATCCAACTTGGCCCCCGATTGAGTAAATAGGCCAAGCCGGATCAGATCCGACTTTAGGGACGTGACACTTGTCCTATTGGTGAGGACGGTGACAGTCTAGGCCATTGATTTCTCGTGAGCTTTGAATTGGAGTCTCCTTATAGAATCGTGGTAATAGATATGTTTATTACCACGCTTTTGGTAATAGATATGTCTATTACCACGCTTTTAACTTAGAAACGTGGTAATAGATGTTATTTTAAATGAACTAAAAGCGTGGTATTAGGTGCTTCTATTACCACGCTTTTAATTCAAAATTTATAATTCAATTTTAATAAATGACAGTCTTCAACATGTAACATTCATAATTATATTAAAAAAATTCATTTAACTACCTAATACCACGCTTCTTATCAAAAAGCGTGGTAAAATACATAATTATCACCACGGTTTTAGTTACAAGCGTGGTTTATAGTAATTAAATTTTTATTTAATTTAAGTTAAAAGAAAAGTGTGGTAACAAGTTCAAATTAAAAATGATATTATTTTAATCAATTAACCTATTATCATGCTTTAGAACAATAAACGTGGTAATAGACCGACAAATTAAAAATTCATTTAACTACCTATTACCACGCTTTGACACTTTACCTATTACCTCGCTTTTTAGAAATAAGCGTGGTAATAGATTAGCCCAAAAGATGATATCGTTTCTCTATCAGAGTATTACCACGCTTTCCATTTTGAAGCGTGATGATTGGTTATGCGCCAATTACATACGCATCAATTAGCACGCTTTATTTGATTAATTACCACGGTCATTATAATAAGCGTGGTAAAATGTTAAAGCGTGGTAATTGGAAGCGTGGTAATAGCCAAAATTTGTAGTAGTAATAACCTATTACCACGCTTGTGTATACAAATCGTGGTAATAGGTATAGCGCCAATTGCATACGCACCAATTACCACGCTTTATTTGATTAATTACCACGGTCATAATAATAAGCGTGGCAAAAAGAAAAAGCGTGGTAATTGAAAGCGTGGTAATAGCTCAAATCTGTAGTAGTGATAAAACTAATAGTTGTGAGCCAGGATTAGGTGAGTTTGGAGATACAGAGCTAAAAGCCCGCAGTATGATGTAGGAATATGATTACTATTATAAATATCATGTAACTGTAACATAATATGTACGACACACACTCAATTATACACAACCGCTCTTTTACTCCGGATGACGTAGACACACTACCGAACCTCGTTAAATCATATGTGCTTATTTTCTCTGTTGTTAGTGAGCCGAAATTCTTAACAATTATGAATGTGATCTAGGTACACATATGGCTAAGAATAATATCAGATGATTGCAGATATCAAATATGAGGATGAATAGATGATCTAATTACTTATGAGTAGAATAATAAATAAGCAGCAAATATGTTTTATTTGATTCAGCCCTTTTGTGTCCATTTAAAAGTCACAAATGACTAGAATAATATAGGACAGATATGCCACGTCCCTATTGTTCCTAGACATCAGCGACTCATCTGGCCCCAACTCGTCCCGACAACCAAAGACATGATCGAAATCTGCATTGACAATAGTCCTCAAAGCTGAAACGTTCTTTGCTGCCCACAAATTCCTCGCCCGCTGCAGCTGAGCTGCCGCAGTGCTGTATTCGTCCTTGCATCTCCTTAGCTTCCCAACAAGCCCAGGATTATTTGTTGTTCGGTCGATTATTTGTTGAGCTGTGTGTCGAGCTTTTGATGCAACACCGAATAATGCAAAACCGATTGCGATATGGCCTAGCTGGTGCAAGTCCGCATGGGAGCTACTCGGTCTGGTGTCGAAACGGATTCTGCAGTAGTCGAAGAATGAGGTTCTGGCGCAAACTTGATTGATTAAATCACTTGATGCAGATGCGAAATTGAGGGACTGGACCGCGATAAAAATTACAACTACAAGGATTGCAAGGTGACGAGATGGCGCCATCTTCTTTTGTTTTCCACGAGAATAATATGCGACCTTATATTCATAGTGAGAGACATTGG
>NQLW01000061.1:219665-248967 GCA_002312845.1 Kalanchoe fedtschenkoi | reverse complement strand
ATGTTGCAGTAAAGTGAGCATATTCTTTGATGATATAGTTGAATAAATATTTTGTTTTTGTTGACTTACACCATTAAAAATTATATAATATTGATATTTAAAGAGTATGGTTCAACATTATTCTGCAGTAACGCAAATTTTGTATTGGATTTGCCGCCATGATTCATGAATCATACTACCATTTTAAAAAATGACCCCTCGATAACTGTATTTGTATGCAAAAAATTATATTTTTTTCTTTGATCTCATCTCAAAAAAATCTAAATAAGTCTAATTTTTTTTTATGAAAAAAGTAGACAGAAAAAATATTTATTTTTTAAATATTTATTACATATCAAACTAATTCTATCTCTAATAGCCTATCTTTAATGACATGTCAAACTAAACATTTTCGCATAATAGCCGAGCTTCGGCATAATAATTGGCTTCTTACGAAAATCAAGAACAACTTTATTGGCGAGATAAGCATCACATAGCTGGTCCACGTGATCAAGACCACGCACCATATTACTGTATTCCAATTTCTTTACCACGCCAAAACTGTAGCTCAAGTGCGGTCATAGCGTTGATGTGAGCACCACACATCATCGCTAAATCGTGCAAAAAAAGATATAGGTGGTGTCAGTGTGAGAGTAATTTTGTGCAAGCAATATCGTTGTCCCTTGATGAGAAGTTCTTTCTACGAATCTCATATGCAAAGTCTTGGAGTTAAGTTAATTGGTTAAACTAATGATATTATTGCAGAGTCTTGGAGTGAAATAGACACTAGTGAGGATATGGTGACGCCGCCTTTATTGCACCACAAACATCACTGTGTCAAGTCCAAAATTATCCATCACTGAGCTGTCACCAAATCACACTACCCCGATGATGGTGCGATCATACTCAAAAAAACGCTCCATTATTATTGGTCATACAATTTAACGCTCTAGTATCGACGTATCACATACTGGTCTCCTGTTTGCCGGAATGAGAATTGTCAATCTCCAATGTGGCGTGTTCTTTATTAAGGAATACGCGGCCACCCATGTGTGTTTACTTGTCGTGTGCGTGTGAAAGATCGGGCCAAGACATCGGTAAGGGTACTTAAGCCATTAGTAGAAATGAGTCATGATATCATTTTCACCTTTTGTATTAGGTGCGTCTCTCTTTTCTTCTTTCAACAATCAAGGACCCAATGACTCGCTTTCCAATAATAATTGCACTTGCCCTTCTTGTTGGCACCATTGTTGCCACCGGTAGGCTATATATCTTTGACGCCATGTGAAATTCCTTTTTTGCGATCGCCAAATGATCTACCACGAAGTGCACAGCTGCTTCTGTCATTGCCGACGTTTTTATCATCATTTGCGCATGAGTTCTCCCGCCACTACTACAGATTTTTGCTTTTACCACGCTTCTAATTACCACACTTTAATATTTTACCACGCTTATGAGTACAAACGTGGAAAATAGTACGAGAAAGTAGGGTGATAGGTTAGAACCTAATTGGCGCAGAACCTATTACAACGCTTTTGGTTTTATTACCACGCTTAATTTATCGAGCGTGGTAATAGATGTCATCACGTGCGACGCTTAGTGTATGAAGAGTGGTAATAACATTTTAATTTATTTTTTTATTATTTAAAAGTCAATTACCACGCTTAATGCGTGAAGCGTGGTAAAAGGTTAAAAACTAATTCTCTTTATCATCCTTTCAATTTCTTTCTCTAACTCTTTGCCCAAGTTCTCACCGCCTCCCCTTTCTTTCCCTTCATTGCCGACAACCTTCTTCAGATCCTTGCTGTTTTTTGTTTTTCCAGCATTGTGACCGTCTTCTTCAATTGTCTCCACCGCTGCTACAGATGAGTTTCATTCTTTAGATCTAGTTGATCTGATCTATTGACTGCTGTCCTCATCCCCCTTTCCGTCGTCATGGCCGTTATCATCATCCGCCGCTCTAGGTGAGTTATATTCTTCAGATCTGGTGGATTTCATCCACTCCTCACTACTGTCGTTGCTCTCTCCGACGTCGTGGCCGTCTTCTTCAACTGCTACTTCAGACGAGTTTTAGTTTCCAGATCTGGTGGATTTTAGTTCTTTATAGCCGTATGTATTCTTCATCATAGACCATGACCCTCTTCACTTTTCAGGTCATACAGCCTTCATCCCCGACTTTAATAACTTTTGACAAATTTTTTTTATAGATCAAAACTCCCGTCAAAAGCTTCTTTTCCACTTTATTTATAAATTTTGACATGCATTTTAAGGATTGTTGGTCTTGATTTTTTAGCAATTGGCGATGACCTTGCTCATCTTCGGAAGTGTCATGAGGTATCCTGTATATCAAGAATGTGGTGTTTGCTTGGCCAGCGTGGAAGGAGTCCATATACCCATGTCTATTGCCATCAAGAGATCAGACTGATTTGCTAGTGGCCATCACTGAGTTTGTTTCAAGTAAAGGGTCAGTGGCCAGTCAACTCAGATTTCCTGAGTTTACACAATGCTATACGCTTCATCTGCTGGTAGTCATATGGATTTGTGGTTTTTTTGGTACTTTGTATAGTAAATTCGTTAATTGAGTGGTGGGTTCTAGTGGTTGTATGTCACAACTAATGTTTTGGTTCCTTGAATTCCATTCTCTAAATCTTCTGAACTTTATTATTCTGATGTATGTGAATTGAGTGATGGTATGGATTTGTTGACCTGTTGTATGGAGATGGGAGGGAGCTTTAGAAAGGTGGAGGAGCATTTGATGTTCTAGTTCACCATGATGAGGAGGTGGTGTTGTGCCCCACGTGACAAAAAAAAACTACCAATTACCACGCTTAAATTTAGTAAGCGTGGTAAAAAGTTATTTTATGTTTATTAAAAAAATTGGTCATTTGACACACTTAAAAGTTTCAAGCGTGGTAATAGGTTGTGCACCTATTACCACGTTTGGTACTCAAACTATTTACGACGTTCGTATTCACCACGCTTCTCAAGCGTGGTAAATGCCTTTGAATAAGCGTGGTAAAATGTTCTGTAGTAGTGCGCTCTCGTTTATGGTAAAATGCAAGACATTCCTCTTCAATGAGGTAGAGGCAGCCACCCTTCTCACATACCTTAAGTGAGCCTGTGTACCGCTAATCGATAATGCGGAGATGGCCTTATACTTTCTCGATTGAGAGATCCCTGAATTCAGTAACATCTCAATGCAATAGTTGCCACGTGCGTAAATTATTGCAACACAACATAAAATATTTTTTGCTACCTTCGTGTCGTTGATATTGACACCGAGAGTGCAAAACTTACTTGTCATGCTGGAGATATGATTGGTGAAATTATTGATCTATTCATCCTCTTTGAACTCGATGTCGCAAAACTTATGATGAAGCTTTTTTGCATTCACCTCAAGAACACGATCGTCACCCACACGCGCAATCCTGATGACGCCCCATGTCTCCTTGGCAGTGTGTTTGACAGTGAGGTCCGACCACATCTCTTGCGGCACGGCGTGGAGAATGACTGAAAGTGAGAAGCGATCGTAGCGGTGATCTGCATCCCCAGAATTAATGGTCTCCCAAAAACCTTGCACTTGAAAGTTGACCTTCATTATCAGCGCCCACTAATTAAAGTTCATGCGCGTCAACATGGTGTAGATAACAGATCCAACCACTTACTTCATGATGCGCTCGATGATGACTTCGTGACTAGTGATTGTGTGTGGTCGTTGCGATGGTGGTGATGGCAAGCCAGTGTGATTTTGCTATGATGGTGACCTCATGTTCCAGCTAGCGTGAGGTGGAGCTGACATTTTCATAGCGTAAAAGTTTAATGAGGCTCTGAATACCAAATGTTGATTAAGATAAAAAATAAGAGTGTTTTAATTTTGTGTGCTTGAACTTTTTAGTCTGTTTTAGTATAAAAAAAGTACATATTTATATATGCATTCTATTCTAGATTTTGGAATCCTTTGGTTTTTCATTTCTCTCTTACTGTCTTTCATTGTTTACTTTCATTGTGTATCTTCATTGCACTTCTCCATTGTGTATCTTCATTGTCCTCCATAATATTGTATACCTTCATTTTCTTTCATTATCCTTATTCATTGTGTTCTTAATTGCAACTCGATTATGTTCAACACGGTGTGATTCACCCTCACCTCATAAATTAAACATATTGTTTCTAATTCCTTAAGAGATGTATCAATTAGGAATTCGATGAAGGGCCCTGATGGAAAATAGCCGGCAGATCGATCATGGCATTATTGAATTCGTCACTCCTGATGAATCTTGTAAGTTCAAGTCAAGGTTACTTCCAGTAAGCAATTACTATTTGATACAGGATCTGATTAACACAACAATTCTAATTTGGGATCTTGTAAAAAAACATATTTTTGGGATATGATTCACAAAGCAATAAAACTCTAGATCTAGTCAAGAGAGAAAAGTGAAGTTTCTGAAAAAAATACGGATCCCGAACATGAATTCCTTTGATATTTGTATCGTTACGTACTTCCAGAAAAATAAAAAAATTTCTTCGGAAAAAAAAAATCATATTTGATATACATACAGGATCATGTGTTTGATACAACTCTAATTGATACAATAAGTTTACCAAAAAAATGTTGATCTTGGTCTTCTGTCGCTGCCTGGGTCAAGTACTAATGCTTTGCAGTAATTTTAATCTGTTTTAGAAATATTATAGCTTCTATTCTATTTCATCCGTCCTCTTTTACTTGTCATTTTTCTTTTATAGATTTGAGTTTGACTTTTTTATATGAAACTTTATGATTAATATTATGATGATAAATCTCAATATGATCATATCAAATTCAACTTCGATAATATATTTGTATGATAGTTATATTTTGAGTATTTACATTCAAATATTAATGTATGGTATTTTAAGTGATAAATAAAATAAGACTGAAGGAGTATTGTTTAACATCACTTCATTAATATCACTATCTTACACTGCTTTCACAACTAGCACAACCATAATATGCATGCAAACAACGAAATATCAAAGCAAAACATTTACCATCGATCAATTTATTGTTGAATAAGTCGGTGAACATTGTTTTCTCATGATTTGATGAACATAATTTTTTCTGACATAATCCCGGACACATTGAGTGTAGTGTTGTCTCTTTTCAGTGTCTTGTTGCACAGCGTTCTCGTATACCACATTCAGACATAGCATATTAAGCATGTAAAATTGAACACATACAATTAAATACAACATAAAAGAGACTAGTGCCCAGTGGCGGATGTACAACCAAACGAGAGGGTCAGATGATCCCACTGAATTTTATTTCAAAATTTTTAATATGCATAACTTCCCCAATCAAAAACCCAAAAACAGGTCAGATGTACAGCCAAGCTGACCTCTTGCCTCTCTCGCCGTGAACAGAAACTGTAGTTGTCTCTGTCGATTTGTGATGCGTTTGGCGGTTGCGGAGTAGAAACTCAATTCTTATGCACGCTACGCCTCCTGCCTCTCTTTCTTCACGACCTGCTGAAGTTGAATTAAGGGTTTGGTGACTTGCGGCGGCCAACCCTTCTCATCTCTCGCGCATGCTATAAGTTTTGTTAAAAATATATATGTACATTTCAGTCCAATTCAAGCCCAAATGTAACTCAATTCAAAGCCCAACCACTATTCTATTCCCTCTCATTTAAAGTTGAACAATTTTAAATTTTATTTGAACTATTTTAAATAAATTTTTCTACCAAGAAAAAATTAGGACAGTTGGAGCATTCACAATCCTTGGCAACCGCCTTGTTTATTTGTTCCGTGTTATACTTTTTTTTTAATTAAAAATTGAAAAAAATCAATGATAAAAGTTTTGTTTTGATTAAAAAAGTCAGATAATTTATTTTTCATCATTTTTTTTATATTGAAATAGTTGAATACAATGTACTAATTTTTTTATTAATTTATCTAATGTTGATGTAGTTTTTTTTTTTTGCAAAAAAACATTTTTAAATATTACAAAAGAAAAATTAGAGAGCCGCCCACTTCTACGAATGTTTCGAATAGTTTGAATATTGCTAAAATAGATATTTTGTTTAATTAATATAATGAAAATCCGGATGTGCAATAACATTGAAAATTAGCGAATGAATTACATTTCACTTACGTTCATAAAAAAAATTAAAGTATTTCTAACGATATTATTTATGATCAATTTTAAAATATGAAAATTCATCATATAACGATATATGAATTATGTTAATGTAATACAGTTTTATTTTGACCCCACTCATTTATATTTTTGGATCCGCCACTGCTAGTACCTTTCAATTTTTTTAACAAAAAACAAAAAAAAACTACCTTCCACATCCAACAAAATGATTTATAACACAAATCCATAGATTCTTTGAAGTTTGACAAATGAAACAGTTAGATTTATAACACAAATCCATAGTAAATTTTTGATGACAAAGATCTTGAATTGCAATTCTAATCATCTTATTGAGTGCTTTTGAATAAAAAAAATAGAGTATTTACAACAAGAAATGGAATGTCAATGTCCTTCCTTGTCACCCGAAATGAAAATAATGAACTAGGATGAATCTGAGCATAATCAAATATATATGTGCGAGAAATGGAAGACTGATTATTGCAAATGGTTGTCAAGATTTCACTAGTATCTTAGTTCAGTCTCTCTTACCCAACTGACATCTTAATTGGTGATCATCAAGTAGCTACGCGATTAAAAAACAACTCAACTCCTTCCTACAACTTTTGCTTCGTGCTTGTTTAATTTATGTATTTGACTTCGGGCTTGTTGCATCAAAATCTGTCGATAGAGAGGCGAGAAACGCAGGTCGAAGAGATGGAATTGGCAAGCTAGGTCTGGGAAGCAGAGAGAATTAAATGACTTTACTTTACATTGGTGATGGAACGAACTTGACAGGAAGAGAAGTTTTTGTCGGTGAATCTAGAAAGAAAATGAAGGAACGAGAGATGCGGGAGAAACAAAATTGTAAAAATGATGCTGTTTTAGTGCTACTTATCTTACTTGCGTCCAATGTCACGACATCGGGCAATTTCATCCTTATAAATAATGATGCATCTTAGAAGAAGTAAAGAATTAGAATGCCTCCCAAAAATGATGAGAAGTCTCCTCGATCTTCTTCCTATTAGTTAAAGATGGGAGCTTTCAGGTAACTTAAAAATGTCAAAGAAAGATGATGCATTTCGATGGAGTTTGAAGGGTAATTTAGTTTATTGTTATAATTATTGTTATTTATTAAAACATGGGATAAAAGTAAGAATGAAAATATACACACCACATTCAATATCCTACTATAAAAGGTATTTGAATCAGAAATCTAAGAAAATGGATACATCTGGCCACTGGCCTATAACATTTTATGATAAGGTTAGTTTCGTTAATCGGTGAAGGATACAGTCGACTGAGAAAAAGAGAGGATTTGGAAATTTTTTAGCAACAAATCAATATAAAAAATTGACTTTTAATTAGAGATGAGGATCATGTAAAAAATATATTCTTATTGAGATAGTTCAAAGTACTTAATATGTGATATTGGCTTAGAACGTCATTTGTAATTTTTCATACTAAAAAGCCCAATATATCCTTATTTTTAGGTTCCTTCCTATTTTTTTTTCATTACTTTATGTTCAAATTATATGTATCAAACTTCAGTGCATTCAAATTATTATTTATGTGTATAAATAAGAAATGTTCTACTTTACATAAAAATTAATTGAATTAATAACAAATGCGGAGTCGATCCCATAAATATTATATAGGGTAAACTACAAAAACATACCATGAACTACCACCAATGTTCAAATTAAGTACCGAACTTTTTAATTTTTCAATTTCAGTACCGAACTTTTTTATTCTACAATGTTAGTACTATACACTTAATAGAAAGAAGAAATTAACATGAAATATGAGAATTAGTTTGTAAGTCTAATTCTTTAGCTAGAATTTTGAAACTTGCATAAACATATCGGATCCAACATATGTTTTTTTATATAAATTTTCTCATTTTATTAAGTGTATAGTACTGAAATTGAAGAATTAAAAAGTTCGGTACTGAAATTGAAGAATTAAAAAGTTCGGTACTTAATTTGAAAATGGACGGTAGTTCGGGGTATGTTTTTGTAGTTTACCCTATTATATAATTTTTTCTGATGTAGTATTTAATGTTGAAAAAAATGGTGTAAGACCATTTAATATTTTAATTAATTTGTTCTCCACATCAATCACTGTTAGTCCTAACTTGTCCACTGCTGAATAAATGGCTTCTTCATCAAATAACTATCCGACATATCCTGTTGATCAATAACTGCTCATTGATAATTTCATGATCTTATCTCCATCAATTATTGTTCATCAATAACTTCATGAGTTTTTGTGTAAAATGATCAATTTTAAAATATCAGATTACAATGTAATAAATAATTGGAGAATGGATACATTGTGTCAGAATATATATATTAAGTAGTCAAGCTGCTAAAACAATGCCATTTTAGATAATTTTTAAATATTTTAGAATTTCAAATTTTTTATTTTTATTGTTTTAAAGCTTCAAGTATTTTTTGAGTTTGATGTTGCTAGTGTTTCTGTGCTTTTTAAATTTACTATTTTTATAGTGCATAAAACAACAACATTTAGTTTGGGGGATTTTGCAATATCCTTTTTTTTGGTCATTTACAAAGAATAAACACAAAGAAAATACACACGCACTCAACCACCAGCATGAGGTTTCGAACCTGAGACCTTGCGGTCAACATGTGAGACTTTTAGCCACATGAACACCACCCCTGATGGAGGGATTTTGCAATAGCTAGTGAACACTAAAAATCAGAAACTCTAAAACTCAAAAGCCTTTGAAACCATAAATTACTAAAACTCTGAAATCTTAACATCCATAAAAATCATATAAAATAACGTCATTTTAATCAATGAGGTATCTTCCGTAAATACAGAATAAATCCCCCAACAACCCTATTATAAAATCTCACAAAAATTCATCTATTGGTTATTAATGAAGTTTTTTTTTTGATATCTTCAAATCATTATATTTTTCTCGGGAGATGAGAACATAACTCTTTTTATCTTACAAGGATAATGTTGGATGAGCTAACCAAATATTTGCTTAAAATAAAGTATTTTGGATCCAAATCTTTCAGGAGGCATCTAATTTACATTTATGAGTACTCATTTTTAGTTTTACAATAGCTTATCATATCTGTAACCCTCTTATAATGTCCTGGATTAGGCTATTTATAACCTTTATTTATATTGATTTTGGTAAATTTACTTTATCTTTAAATTCTATCAAGACATATGGATATGCATGAATATATAAGTCATGTGTGTGGGCCTTATCACTAATAATACACTGAAGTGTAAGAGATGAAACTTGTCTTAGAACTAACATATATATATATATATATATATACACAATATATTCAGAACAACAATATATCAACACAAACATACATACTCCCTAACTAAGATATATATATATATATATACATACTTGTTACTCATAATGTGGAAGTCCATTATTATTTTTCTGCTGCTAGCACATCATATTTTGCCGCCTACAGCAGCTGACATGGCCTCGGGGAGAGACATCATAGACTCCGCCTGCAGGCGAACCCATGATTTTGATTTATGTTTCAATACGGTGTCGAACAAATTCCCCCCAGACCGATTCGAGTACAAAGGCCCCTTTGACGTGGCGCTATCGCTGCTACAGATATTTAGTTATTATGTTCTGGACGAGCAGAAAAGGCTCACTTACTATCTCGAATCGCTAGATAGGGATACTTCTCCGCCGCTCGTCAACCAATGGCATAAATGCGCGGACTCATACGAAAAGATGTATATTGAGGACTACTACACTGCTTATGACAAACTGTTCGCCAATGACTTTAAATCGGCTGAGCAGGCCATGACAAAAGCCAAAGCAAGAGCCCATGCCTGCGGCGAAGGGTTCAGAAAATTGGAAACATGGCCTGAATCATTCTTGATTGAGAATCAAGAGGGATATGTATATGCTGTAATTACAGCTGATGTTATTCACTTGTTGTTGTGATCCCAGCTTGAACTTCTTCATGCTGCAGGTTATGTATTTACAAATAACAAGGTGAATAATTGATATTTGTCACACACAAAATTATGAAATTCTTGATCAATACCACATATCAGTACTGGAAGAATTATAATGGGGTTAAATGTGACATCCCTTCCCTTCCCCAACTCAAACAGATATTGTGGATGAAAATCTTAATGTTATTGTTCGATTTCGAAAACAGTTTACTTCGATGATTTTTTTTAGTGATCCAGCCCCCATATTTATTTCAACAATAAATGAATCATTAGCTATGATTATTGAATGAATCATTTCTAATTAGCTATGGAGCATTCCATTACATGAATTACACTTCGTTTATTTGGATTTTATATGACGTTTTAAAAGTTTTGTATATGCATCCGATGTATAAAGTTCAAGATCTTGTTAAATCTTTGGGTCGGTTCATATTAGATTATATCTCCACTGTGACTCAAAAGGCTAGGCTTGTAAGTTGTGGTTCAGCAATTCATTAGATACCGTTCACTTTCTGTCCATTACCCGATGGGAGTTATTTCACCAAGTGAACTAGATCCAACAATCTCCCCCGTCACTTAGAAAAACAGCATATGCTCCCCCCTCCATCAATACTTGTTATGCCTTGGCATGCGTATCTTCGTAGGTGTGCTCACAGCGTGTCCCTCTTCATTTCGATCAACAACGTCTTTCGATCCGTCACAGTTTCTATGACCTGACCAAGCTCACCACGTTATGTGGTTTCTTTCATAGCTGGGTTGCCTCGCCCTCGTGTACTTGGGCTTTAATACCGTCCAACATCTTGCACATAGTTCTCCTAGATAAAACCAATGGCTCTGATACCATGCTAAACACTGATAATTTGGCGATTCTGAAAGCGGGGCATCAGTGTTAGTGGAAGATGGCGGCTTTGATAGAATTTGTTGACTTTGAAGGTTTTCAATGATAAGAGTGAGCAACGAAGTCACCAGCGTGGTGATTAAGCGAGGCAAGATGATTATTTTGTTATCCGTAAAATTTTGGATTTGAAGTATCATGCTAGTGGTTGAATGCGTGAGTATTTTTTTTATATTTATCTAATGTAATATAAAAGTAACAAAGACACCGGTCAGACTCGGGAAGTGTAATCGACCATGAAATGAGAAGGTTAAAGGAATTGAATATAATGTAACAAAATGACCTAGTATGGTCTAGAATATTTCTATAATTTGTAAATTTTGATTATTAAGTTAATGGTTTAGTAGAAACTCTTTTTTATTTTAAATTTAATTAACTTATTTGTCTTCTTTTATTTATCACTTATCAATTCTAATGCACATTTAATATTGTCACATATCTTTAAAGTAAGAAATTATTTATGTCATCATTACAATTCATAAAGAAATCTGTATACAACAAAATAATAGACCGCATTTTATATTTTCACGAAATTTTACAAAATACATTTAATACAATACAAATATCTATTGAATTTGGTCAATAACTAATATTGATATTTTATTAATCCACTACTATTAGAGGTCAGGAGTAGGAGTGTAAATAAAAATCGATAAACCGATGAATCAAATCAAACCGAACCGAATCATTAGGTGTGATTCAGTTCGGAATGTTAGTGGTTCGGTTACGGTTATAAATTTTGAAAAAATGATGACTAATAATTTGGTTCGGTTTTTAATTTTTTTTCAAACTGAACCAATCCAATCTGAACAAAAAATAAGATTTTATATAAAAATTCTCTTATTTAATAGTTAAATTAGTCAATAAAGTTCATCAAAAAAAATTAACCGAACTGACTCGAACCGTATTGTTTGATTCGGTTTGCTTTTTTAAAATTAGCGGTTCAGTTTGGTTTCAAATTTTTCAAGCATATTACCAACGATTTGGTCTGATTTTTTATTGAAAATCGAACCTAACTGATTCGCGACACCCCTTATCGGGAGACTATATCATGTCAGAATATAAGATAGTTACTCATATAGTTAAAATGATGTTATTTGTGGGGCTTTTTAGCAGTTTTAGATTTTCATGATTTTGAGTTTTAGGTTTCAATGTTTCAGATTTTTAATGTTTTTAGGATGTTTCAAAAAATTTCAAAATTGTGTTGTTTCAAAATTTTAAAAAAATTATAAATTCTAAAACTTCAAAAATACAAAAAAACATGAAACTACGAAGAAACCTCAAAAACTCAAAAATACTAAAAACATAAAACTCCTAACAACCATTCAAAACAATATTGTTTTATCCTAATCTTAAAAATATATCTCATAACACTATAATCTATTCAAAATCAAATTTTATCTGTTGAATCCGATTCGCAAAGTTTTCCAACGGTATTGAAGTACTCTAATATTAAATTATTATCATTTGTACCAATCATTTAGTGCGATTATATTCGACTAACTATTTTAAGAACATTGCTTAGAAGTCACACTGTAATTCACAATGCATTGAAACTACTTTTTATATTTTTTTGGGAAAGATGAAAAGTCACCATTCAAATTCTCCTTATGAAAAAGAAATTAAGAAAAAGTTTGGACTCCATTTATTTTCTCAAAAACCCTGAATGTTGAAATTAGGGTTTCATTTGTTGGAGTCGATTCTGGCGGTTGAACTTATACTACAACTTTTACATCACAAAACACAAAAGGAAGAGCACAACTCTCAAATAAACTATGGTTTAATGGCTCTCAGCAAGAGGAAAGATGTCTGAATCCGTCACCATGCTTTATATATGTACAGTTGGTCGCCAGCGGTCGGACCAAACACATGAAAGACAGGGCTAATACAACGAGTGAGCAGCTCCAGCTGCAACTAAAGCCAACCTACAGGTCTGGCTATTTTTCTTCAAGAATACATACGGAGTCTTACCGATTCTACGAAATGCGTATTCGCAACTCTGGGCTCTCCTGTAGGCCATCAGCATCCGCTGCTCCGCCAATTTGAAGTTACCAGAAATCAGTTTATCAGACGCAATGTAATAATCCACGGTATAAATTTTGTTGTACAAGTCCCTGCATGCATGCAGACTGGCTATAAAAGACGTATGCCTGTACTTGATTAAGCTTTCGATCAGGCGATCGATGCCTAAAACCATCGAGTTAGCCTGCCAACCCAGCAGTTGGACTAATGTCTGCGCCACGTCTAAAGGTTTGGTATACCTGTACTGGATGGGGAAGTGGTTGACGGCTTTGACGCAGAAAGAGTACAAATGGGTCTTCTTGCAAGTGCGCCGGATGACCTTTTGCGTGATTATGTCGTCGTGCCAGTTAAAAGCGGCCGATGTGAAAGCCATGGCC
This sequence comes from Kalanchoe fedtschenkoi, assembly GCA_002312845.1. Taxonomy (NCBI): domain Eukaryota; kingdom Viridiplantae; phylum Streptophyta; class Magnoliopsida; order Saxifragales; family Crassulaceae; genus Kalanchoe; species Kalanchoe fedtschenkoi. Next base: position 235,604 of record NQLW01000061.1, on the reverse strand, counting down.
ATGATGAGTAGAGCATATGCTGCTAACAGATGAAGCAACTTCCTCATTGTATTGTCATCCCACTGATGAGAGATTCGAAAATGCAGTTGGATATAGGCTGTTGTGGCTTGTATGCTGATTTTAAATGTGATTCATTGACGGGTTGTTCGACTTCCAATTGTGTTGTAAATGTACCTAGTAAATTACTAGAAAAGATTCAAAGAATATCGTAATTACTCACCTTCATCATTATCCAAAACATATTATCTTTACTGTGCAAAGAAGGGTCACACTCCCTCCCTCCCTAATATTAATTGGGATATTAATGAGATATAATATTAGTAATTGAAATTTTTTAATAACAATTAAATATATATCTTAGAATTTCACGAAAATATTAAAATTGGTGGAGTATTAGGCTGACGAATGATTTTTTATTGATTATAATAATAAATTGATTAATATTTATATTTTAGGATAGTTGTAAATATTAAATATAAATTGAAATGATTACGTGAGAAGCAAAAGTGAACAAATATTAAGTGACAAAATAAAAAATATATATAGAGTAATTATCATAAAAAGTGTTCATCAACACAATAGAAAATATGGATCATTATCCTAAATAGCCAAGCAAAATACAGTTAGAACAAAGCGACATATATAGTTTTGTGATTACCAATCATGATGAAACAAGTATAAATTAAATAATCTTCTGTTTTAATTAATATTTCTATATATACTTGTCAGTTAACTATTAGTTCTCAAAATGATAATTATCATGATTGTGCCTTGCTTGGCTATTTGGGATAAAAATCAAAAAAATATTTATCAACTTTATAAAAAATAATGATCAATATCGTAACTATTAATATATATTAGATTATGAAAAAACGGTATCGATCATCTTGAAAAAAGGTGTTTGTCCGGGCTACTCAGGATGTTTATTAACAAAGTAAGAAACGTTCAATGTAATTATAAACACAAAATTAATACAATAAAATTTTATAAAATCAAATTTTACTGTATGTGACATGGTGCAGGAGCAGCATATCGTTACCATATAAATTAGATATTTAAAAAAAATCGATATATAATATGTGTATAAACAACTAGCATCCCTTACAACAATCGAAGAGTCTATAGATTGTCAAATCCAGCCTTCAACACAATCTCCGAGCGGAACCGTCGGACAGGGCAGAACCTGCATGCCCGGTTGCAGTCGCCTTGCAAAAACCAGTGCTTCGGGTTCGGACCAACAAACTCATACTAAGGATTTGATGTAAGGATTTGGTAATGTCAAAAAAATCAACTTCTATTTAATATGTCTTAGCATTGAGTATACATCAGATTAAGGAAAACATCATATCGTTAATTTAGTCTAACAACATGAAAACTAAACTTTATTGCGAAAATGGAAACTGACCGTTGTTAGATGAGGAAGACATTGTCTACTTCGTTTCTTCAGATTGTTACAGACGGCGAGAATATGGTCTTGACGTAGCTTCTTAGACGGCGACAGCCTTTCAATTGCTTCAGCACCACCTGATGATCAGAATTGAAACTGACGTTTCTTTTTCTTTCTTTAGAAAGTAACGACAGTGCATATTTTTGACCCTATATAGATGTCAATGAACGTTTCAGAGATCACTGTAGTCAAATAAAATCGGTAAGTACCAAGTCGAACCAAGAGGAGCACAAGGCTTGCTAAGCGCAAATAACCTAATTAATATCTATTCAATTCTAGATGAGTTAGTGATATTTGTTGGAAACTAATTAACTAAGAACTAAAATTGAAAGTAATGACACAGAGGTAGAATCGAACAGAGAAGATAAGCATCCTCAGATTTACTTCACCTAGGTTGCATGCAAAACTAATCATATGATTCAGGCGCAAAGTAATCATCCAAATCATGCAATTTTAATAATACGACGTATCACTCAATAATTCACATGTAAGTCCGACTTATGGGTGTTCCTACGCAGTAAAATATTGACTATAATTGATTTCGTATTATGTTGTTTCCCGATTTTGGTCCTCGTAGCTCACAAACACTAGTCAAAGGGTGATACACTAATATTTCCTAAACATGCAACAAGATAAATTAACTACTCAATATTTCTAGGCCAACTCCCGATTCTGATCTTCAGTTGACTAGGGCCATGACTACAACTAAGCGAAATATCCAAACCAATCCGATTCTGGTCTTCGTGGGATGGAATATCCTAAATTAGAGGGTAATAGATTTAATCCTAAACAAAGTTCTTAAAGCATGCATATTTAAACTCTGAATAACTACGCATGATAATATTAAGGCATCCCTCAAATAATGAACATATGCAATAACATTCAAAGAAGCACTAGCAACATAGATGAAAAATATACTGAATTAATAAACATGAAAAGTTGAATTTACACACAACCTAGGATCCGTAGGATTCTAGGACAGAGATGACTACTTACTACGCATAATTAAAATAATAATCATAAAATAATTATGAAAGTAAAACAAGAATGATAGAGGAAAGCTTACTCTCGTGAGCTCCAACTTTGAACAGAATTCGTCTCTCTTTGACTTCTGGTAGGAAGATGTGGTGTGGTGTCAGGCTTGTTGATGGTTGAGCCCAAGATTTATATTTATAGTTGATATGTCACCTTAGACTGTATTCGGTAGGAATCCTATCGCCAAAAGGGTTCGTAAAGGAGAATTAGAAACTGCTTTTTCTAGGCCCGCCACGTGTCAGCTCCATCTGGATCGAGCTAGTGCAAAGGCAGCTTGCTATGGGTCAAGTTTTGGTTCTGCGTATTTATAGATTTGCCCCTGAACTTCTTCTTTGACAATTGAACCCCTGAACTTGGCTTTTTGTCCGATTTTAACCCAGTTTGCACTGTTTTCGTCTTTTTCTCATCCGAAGCCAGTATTCTTCATATTTAACCTACAAAAGACAAAATTAACTATAAATTACTCATAATTATTTGAAAATGACTTAAATATCTTAAGTATAAGTACCTAAAATAGGATAAATTATTGCCCTATCAGTAACGTCTGTTGTGTTTTCTAATTTTTTGCAGGTGCTAAGCAACCGGGGACCGAAACCCTATGTGTTGGAGAAAACTCCCACCGATCGTGGGCTTAAGTGACGGACCTACTACGGGCCTGAGATTAACCCAATATTCTACCACTTAATCGAATGACTATCAACATAAGTCCACACTCAACAGATTAGTATACCAAGATAATGAGTTACAGAAGCTAGTGTGATACCACTGAACTCCATTACCTATAGTACACCACTCTATCTTGTTAGGATGATCATTAGTTCTTATTGGGAGTTGGTTCATAATTATGGTCCTCTTATTCAGAATCAGATCATAAGTTACATTTTAAACCCATGTCGGCAACATCCTCTTGAAAGAGACTTGGTGGTAAGCCTTTAGTAAATGGATCCGCTAACATTAACTTAGTACTTATGTGCTTTACCATAATATAGTCTGATCCTGAATTCTATCTTTTACAACATGATAATTAATGTCAATATGCTTGGAGGCACCACTTGACTTGTTATTATTCGAAAAGAATACAGCGGCCTCATTATCGCAATATAACTTAAGTGATCTAGAAATGCTGTCGACCACCTTCAAGCCCGGGATAAAATTCTTAAGCCATACAGCTTGTCCCGTGGCTTCAAAATATGCCACAAACTCAACTTGCATTGTTGATGATGTCGTAAGCTCTTGTTTAGAGCTTTTCCATGAAATAGCTCCTCCTGCGAGGGTGAAGATGTATCCTGATGTCGACTTCTTAGTATCAACACATCCCACGATATCAGCATCTGAATAAACTATAACCTCAAGGTTATCAGTCATCTTATATGTAAGCATGTATCCTTAGTGCCTTGCAAATAACGCAAGACTTTCTTAACAGCTTTCCAGTGATCAAGTCCTGGATTTGACTGAAATCAGCCAAGCATCCAGCTTACAAAATCTAAGTCAGGACGTGTACATACTTGAGCATACATAATGCTTCTGATAGCTAAAGCATAAGGGATCATCTTCATATGATTAGTTTCTAAATGATTCCTTGGACATTGAAATAATCCAAACCAGGCCTTTGAATATAGGAGTAGCCGTGGAGGAATAGTTATTCATGTTGTATCTTTAAGTACTTTGTCAATGTATGACTTTTGAGACAAACCTAATATCCCTTTGGATCTATCTCGATTTATTTCAATGCCTAGAACATAAGAGGCATCACCAAGGTCCTTCATATCAAAATGAGTAGACAAGAATCTCTTTGTCTCATGCAGCATGTTCTTGTCGTTGCTAGCTAATAGGATATCATCGACATAAAGTACTAATACGATGAATTTTCCTCCTCTAAATTTAACATAGATACAAGTATCCACCATATTTTTAATAAAATCAAATTTTCTTATTGTTTCATCAAACTTATGATACCACTGTCTGGATGCTTGCTTGAGTCCATAAATTGACTTCTTAAGCCGACATCCCGTCTGTTCCTTTCCTTTAATGACAAAACCTTCCGGTTGAACCATATACATATTTTCACATAAGTCACCATTAAGGAATGCGGTTTTAACGTCTATTTGGTGCAGATCAAAATCATAATAAGCCACTAGCCCCATAACTATTCATACTGAATCTTTCTTAGAGACGGGAGAGAAAGTGTCAACATAATCAATCTCTTCTCTTTGCGTAAAGCCTTTCTCTACAAGCCTAGCCTTGAATCTTTCAACATTCCCTTTAGAGTCATATTTAGTTTTGTAGATCCATTTACAACCTTCTATTTTGACTCCATTGAGAATTTCTGTTAAATTCCAGACATCATTAATGCTCATAGACTTCATTTCATCTTCCATGGCTTCAAGCCACTTTGATGAATCTTTAGACATCATGACACTCTTAAATGAAGTGGTATCATCTACTTTGCCTATGTCATGCACATCTTCATTCATGTACACAACATAATCATTAGAAATGGTATAACTTCTTTCTCATTATGATCTCCGTTAAAGATTCATTAGTTATCACAGGAGATTCATGTAGTATCATAGGAGACTGGTTTGTCTGTATCTCATCATTAGGCATAACATGAATAGTTTCTGAGCCTTCAGTCGGGGAGTCTTCTTCAGGATTCAGAACTGGAGGTGTAATTATTTGGATAGCAGAATAAGTGTCTCTTGAATTATCGGTAATGGGACATAAATCTGAACCTCCTCAAGATCAATTTTTCTACTTTCTGAACTCCCATTGATTTCATCATTCTCAAAGAATACCGCATGGCGTGTTTCCACGAACCTAGTAGTGCGGTTAGGATAGTAGAACCGATACCCCTTTGACCTATCAAGATAGCCAATAAAATGACAACTTACAGTCTTAGGGTCTAATTTTTCAATATGTGAATTAAATAGTTTAGCTTCAGCAGGACAGCCCCAAACTCGTAAGTACGTCAAATTTAGTTTTCTCCCGGTCCATAATTCATAAGGTGTCTTAGGAACTGATTTACTAGGAACCCGATTAAGTATGTGAGCTGCTGTTTTTAAAGCTTCCATCCACAAATTTATCGAAAAACTGGAGTAGCTTAGCATACTTTGTACCATGTCCATAAGTGTACGATTCCTCCTTTCAGCTAGTCCATTTTTCTGAGGTTTGTCGGGCTTGGAGTATTGAGCTACTATCCCGTTTTCTTAAAGATATTTAGCGAACAGGCCAAGAATTTCTCCATATGGAGCATGTCTCCCATAATATTCTCCACCTCAATCAAATCGCACGACCTTAATTTTGAAATTATGCTGATTTTCTAATTCAGCCTTAAATATCTTTTATTTGTCAAGCGATTCAGATCGGTCAGGAATTGGAAAAATATATCAATAACAGGAGAAATTATCTGTAAACGTAATAAAGGAGTCATATCCATCTATCGATGTTGCGGGAAATAGTCCACAAATATCAGTGTGGATTAATTCTAATTAAAGGACCCATACTTCGTGTGGCTCACTTCTTAATTTGTTTAACATACTTTCCCTTAATGCAATCAATGCAAACACGAGAATCAAATAATCAAATGGTTGAAGTATCTCTTCTCTAATGAGACGTTCTATTCTCCCCTTTGAAATATGGCCTAAACGATAGTGTCAAAATTTCGATGAAGTCTCATTATACTCATCACGCTTGTGCTTATTTGAAACATTATCACATACGTTTAATAGTAAAGGAGATTCATTAAGTGAAAGCATATAAAGTTTGTCATGTCTAGCAGCATGACCAACAATATTGTTATCAAAATAAATAACACACTTATTGTTTCCAAACGTACATATAAAACCATCATTGTCTAAAAGAGAAACAGAAATTAAGTTTCTTCTCATGCTAGGAACAGAAACTACATCCCGAAGACGAAGGATGAAACCATTCTCGAAAACTAATGGCAGTGATCCAATATCTTCGACTTCAACTTCTTTATCATTTGCCACTCTGAGACTGCTCTCCCCTTTATTAATGTCCGCACGGTATGTAATCCATGTAATAAATTGGTAACGTGCACAGTGGCACCTGTGTCAATCCACCGAGAATTCAAAGAATAATCAGCATATAGGGATTCATCAATGAAGGAAATTTCATAATTACCTTTCTAAGCGAGCCAATTTTAAAACCCGCACATTCTTTCTAAATGTGTCCCTCTTGCTTACAGAAGCGGCAAATTAAAGATGGAATAGTTTTCTTAGCCTTCTTATGCACTGAAGGGCTAGGCTCCACCTTAGGTTAGAAATCAAGCTTTCTTTTGGCTTTGTTGTCAGCCTATTGTTTCTTTTTGCCAATGCCAACATTATGCACTTGGTCTTTCTTATCCTGTGAAATTATCTCTTCCTCTTGGACACAATATCCAATAATTCTGTCATAGTCCATTTATCTTTCTGAATATTGTAATTTATCTTGAAAGCATTATACTCCTGAGGGAGCGAAGTCATGATAGAGTGAACTGGGAATCCATCAGAAATTGCCATGTCCATAGTTTTCAGCTTAGCGGTCATGTTAGACATCCTTATAATGTGCTCCCTTATACTTCCGGAACCATCATATTTAGTGCTCAATATTTTCATCGTGAGGGTGTTGGCATAAACTTTTGAGGAACCTTTAAATTGCTCTTCAACTTTAGCAAGATAGTCACGGGCGTTTTCTGAGTTGGGAGTTTCTCCTATGATAGCATCACTTATGGTGGTTTTCATCATCATAAGACATAAACGGTTAGACCGCTCCTACCTTTGAGAATTGGCATCAAAGATAGCCTTCTTCTCAACATAATTCTCCTCATTAACATTAGGAGGAGTGGGAGCAGTCTCATGTAAGACACAATCTAAATCAAGAACACCCATAACCATCTCAATTCTTTCTTTCCATGTAGGAAAGTTAGTGCCGTTAAGCTGATCAATGCCAGCAATGTGGCTAGCAATGTTTGAAACATGAAGAACTGAATTAGAAAAGAAACATCATTAGTAAATATAAGAAAGCAACAAAGCCAATCATGAAATTAATCCTACGTTGCTCTTATTAATTACATGTTAATGGCAATTCTAGTCCAAATTACCGTTGGACAGAATTGAAAAAGAACTTTAAATAATTAATTAGCTAGGGAATATTAATAATAACATTACATGATTATAATCAACGTTGGTCATAAAATAATCATGTAATATTAAAATTAATTACATAGATCCCAACATCAAAAGTTGAATCTCTAACTAAAACATCTTGTTGGTTCTATTTTAATCAGAGATTATTAACATTAAAAAATAATATTAATAATAATATTTTTTTATATAGTTGAATACAAGCTGCATACTGAGCTATGCGTAAAATATAATTTTCAGCAGTAAATATAATGCATATAATTTTATAATAAAACAAAATTAAAATGCAACAAAAAATTACTGCAGGAAAAAATTAAGAACATCATGTCACTACAATTTTTAAGGTTTTGACTTTCTGTTATCATCGGCAGGCATATAACCACAGCAGAATCTAAACTAAACATAAAATTATCAAATGAAGCATACAACAAATCCAGATCTGAATGAAACGAAACATGAAACAGATCTACATCTGAATATTAACACCTCTAACCGATCATCTTAGGATTCATATTTAGGCTAAGCAGACTATTGATACCAAATGTTAGCATTGAGTATACATCAGATTTAGAAAAACATCATATCATTAACTTAGCCTAACAACATGAAAACTAAACCTTATTGCGGAAACGGAAACTTACCGGTGTTAGATGAGGAAGACACTGTCTACTTTGTTTCTTCATATTGTTACAAATGACGAGAATGTGGTCTTGACGCCGCTTCTTAGACAGAGACAGCCTTTCAATTGCTTTGGCTTCACCTGTTGATCAGAATCGGAATTGACATTTGTTTTTCTTTCTTCAGAAAGTAACGTCTGTTGTATTTTCTAATTTTTTGTAGGTGCTGAGCAACCAAGGACCGAAACCCTATTTGTTGTTGAAAACTCCCACTCATCATGGGCTTAAGTGACGGGCCTGTTATGGGCCTGAGATTAACCCAACAATATGATGTTTATAGTCAATTTTGTAACTGAAAAAAAGGAAGAACAAGGAAATTATCAAATAGGAAAGTTGTGAGTTTTGTGATTTTCCTTGAGCTTCCGCTTAGAGAAATCAAAACAGTCTATTCACTATCTTTGTCTGAATTGTAAAAATAGGTATTAAGTTTAGCTGTCAAGGTTGAAGTGATACATGCTGGTATGGACACATTGTATGATGCGCCTGGTGAGATTTGGATATGGTCTTCAGTAAAGGTCATTTCTTGTTTGTAATCTCTTATTGTATGCACTTAATTAGAAGAAGGAAGTCTCTCTAAAGGGTTACTTTGTCCAAGAGAAGTTCCATAAAGAAAAGGCCAATACATTGGCATGGTTGTGGATGGTGTTGACAAAAATGGGAAATTAGTCCATAGACTGAGATTGTTTTCAATTGCGAGCAGTGTTACTGGAGAAATTTGGAGACTCCAAAACAGTCAGCTGATATTTCACGAGATCACTAGTGACATGACGGTTGATGTTATAGGATTATTACATATTGAAGTAGATGAATATATTTGTGTAGGTCTCCCTGTGTGTAAAAAGTCCCGTTTACACCAATGAACACGGCGATACCACTAAGTAAGTCTGCTCAAACATCTTGTGTAAGCTTTTTAGTGACATGTCAGTTGGGTTCATGTCTCCTTGAAAGTTGATGTTGAAAATGTGATTTGAGTTACAATAGTGAGGCTAGTAGATAGCAAGTTCGTTATGTTTTACTAGACAAAAACTTATATGTATTTTTTAAAATTCTAGTTCATACACTTTTTAGTTCATCATAACATTACAATTCATAAAAATCAATAAAAAAATACTAGTTCTCATACATTCATAGTTCACAAAATCTCATGCATGTGGAAATTCTAGCTCATACACTTTTATTATATGTAGTTCTAAATGCGGAGTGAAAACAATCTTAAACTAAGTTATTAAAGGCGTTATTTTTGTTAAAAGATGATGCTTTAAAAGCATTGTCTAAGCCATCGCTGTATAAAGTTGAAGGTTCTTAATGTTGTATGAAGACAACCTTTCAATACTATAGAAAACACACGTAATGGCTTTTCCATTAGACGTAACTTATAGATAAGATGACACTTATTAATAAAAAGTGTCGTGTAAAGTGGTAGAACCCAAAACTACAATGTTTTTTTAATATTAAACAGTGCTTATCGGTCAAAACATCTTCTATAGTGTATATGCACATATGACAACACTAAGTTATACTAAACTCTGTTACTAATGCATACTTTAGAGGCCGCTTATTGTCTATAAGCGCCATCTAAAGTTTTAACTCTTTAGATATCGCTTACTGATGATAAAAGTCATTATAAAAGGACACTTTAGATAGTGGTTTTGACCTTTAAATGATGTCTTATATTTTTATTCATTTTCAAGGGCGTTTTCTGATCTTAAGCGTCATCTAAATTGTACACCGATCTACTACAGTCATACACTTGTATAAATATGTCAGGTTAGTTTTATTTTTGAGAATATTGAGGCCAAGATCATGATTTCAAGTCAATTTTCTCTTTTTTATGAACTTATTTTATTTATGAAGCGTGTCTTTTGTTAGCTAGGTACATTTTGTATGTACTTTAGCTGACTTTTGGTATAAATGATTAGATATGTGGGTGAAAATATCTCAGGTAGACTTTAACTGATTTTTTATATGTTTAAATATTAAATACATGTACATGTGCGTTGACTTAATGTTTAAATAATAATATTTCTTGTTCCACTTATATGTATTTATATGTTTCATGTTGTTTCATTTAGAATGAAAAACCGTGATTGGATGATATGTAGTCAGCTGAGTGTCGAGTATGTTGTCGATATCTGTGAGTTTTTTATTTCCCTCAACCTTTCACTGAGAGACATCAAAACAGTCTGTCCACTGTCCTTGTATGAATTGTGAATAGTAATTTGGTTCAGCCTAAGTTAATGTGACATTTCAATATTTTAAAATTGACGCATTGTATAAAGTTTGGTATTTACACAACCAATTTTGTAGCTCTTGAAACTATAACATGACAGATTTTCTTACGTAGAAAAGTTTTTAAACATGTGAAAAAGTTAGCTCGCATCGTAAATCTATCTTCTTTTAAAAAGTTATACATTGGAACTTTTTTCTCCCACAGTAGATTAAAGGTTTCTATTAAAGGGGATAAATACACATTGACGTCGTTGTTGGATTCTCAGAGACTCGATATCATGAGAGTGAGCATCATATTTTTTTTATGAATAATGATGGAGGCAAGTTATAAATCACAAAGAGGACTGACCAAGTGTTGTGCTTGCTGCTCAAATTGGCAAACAAATTTGTTTCATTACTACCGAAGGCTAGCTTGAGATTTCTCGATTCGTTAACAAAATTAGAATATTAAATCTCAAACTAAATCTGCTGGTTCAAATTTGCCGAGTGTCACATATTTCTGTCTTCTATTCTCTTATCTGCGTGCCAAATCAGTAACTCAGATTTTGCAAGCATCTGTTTAAATATTGAAATCACTGAGAGGTACATAAAACGTTCGTAGATCCGCCTTTCACGTTCTCTCTCTTTGTAGTTTTTTGCTTATGTTATAGTGTACCACACTCCGAGCACTCTATCATGTCCTCATACTACGCACCTCAATAAAATATTCAATCATTTATGGAGTAGGCATGTATATTCTTGTACTCAATACCAATTGGATAAAAATATCTTATTCACATCATAAGTTCATTCGGGGAGCTCGTTTGGCTCTGGTAGCATTTCGCAATGAAATAATATGAGACCCGTAAAAAATCATCATTTCACACGTATTTAGCTTTCAGATTCTAGATCAAATTCTAATTCAATAAAAATATTTTTATCATAATTTTTAAACATCTATATTTTGTATAACTTACATTTAAAATCTAAAGCACTCGCTCCATTAATTGTCATGTAAAAGATTATATAGAGAGAACTCTACAGTACTATTTATAATAGGGATAAAATTCAAAAGGGGTCCTGAACTACCACCGGTTACCTAATTGCGGTCAGAACTACCACGATTTCTAAAAAGGGTGCGATGAAAAAAAATTGGACTGATTTTCTAAAATAAAATTTACCATTACATTTCTACTAATATTATTATAAGACTTAGATTTGTGTGCAAAAATTAAGTCATTTGGTTATCAAAATAAATTATATCATTTTGCACACATAAAGAGCATGATGTCTTTTGATAATCAAAAGATGTAATTTTCGAACATAAATCTAAATCTTATAATAATATTAGTTTTGGAATGTACTAGTGAATTTTATTTTACAAAATCAGTCCAATTTTTTTTCATCGCACCATTTTTAGAAATCGTGGTAGTTCTGACCGCAATTGGGTAAGCAGTGGTAGTTCAGGGCCCCTTTTGGGTTTTTCCCCTTTACAATATGCATTGAAACCACTATTTACATTTTTTGGAAAAACGGAAAAGTCATTATTTTGAAGCTCTTTATGAAAAAGATTAAAAAAAAATATTGGACCCCTTGTTCTCTTAAAAACCCTTGGCCATTGAAATTAGAGAGTTTCATTTGTTTGAGTTGGATTTATATCACAAAACACAACAAAATCAGGAAAAATACATGGTGGAATTTTTTGAATATGATTTTTTATTATAGATTCATTATATGATTGAGGTATACACAGCCGAATTTCCACCATCAAAATATTTATTTGAATTTATTGATAACCACGGCTGAATTTACATCGCTCTATCTGAAATGTATGTTGGTGAATCCAGAATTTTTTTTGAGTAATAAAATTATATAATCAAAATTTTATTTAAATTACAGAGAAATTAAAAATTTAATTGAAATTAAACATATAAATTATATATATATATATATAATTTTTTTTACATAAACATAGATATTTTAGGTGGAATTGGGGGCGCCCCACTGCCCCCTCATGCTCCGCCACTGGTCTCAACTATTCCTCGTGGGAGCCAAAATTTGTTGGCCGGGCGGACAAACACATCCAACTGGGCTGGGTTACATCAACGAGTGAGTAGCGCCAGCTGCCACTAAAGCCAACCTACAGGTCTCGCTGTTTTGCTTCAAGAACACATACGGAGCCTTACCGATTCTACGAAACCCGTCTTCGCAGCTCTGAGCTCTCCTGTAGGCAATCAGCATCCGCTGCTCCGCCAATTTATAATTATTAGAGATTAATTTATCAGACGCAGTGTAATAATCCACAGTATAAATTTTGTCGTACAAGTCCCTGCATGCATGCAGACAGGCCATAAAAGACGGTTTCTTGTACTTGATTACGCTCCCGATCCGGTGATCGATGTCCAACATCATCGAGTTAGCTTTCCATCCTAGCAACTGGACCAACGTCTGCGCAACATCTAAAGGTTTCGTATACTTGTAGGAGATGGGGAAGCGGTTGACGGCTCTGACGCAGAAAGAGTACAAATTGGTCTTCTTGCATGTCCGGCGGATGACTTTTTGCGTGATGACGTCGTCGCGCCAGTCATAAGCGGCCGATGTGGAAGCCATGGCCAGTAGTAGAGCATATGCTACTAGCAGATGAAATAGCTTCTTCATAGTAATGTGATCCTGAAGTTGGCCTTGGATAAGTTGTTGTGGATAAATGAGAAAAAGTAGTGTTGGTGCTTTTATATGTGATTCTTTAACGATTGTTCTACTTCCAGTCTCGTAATTATACCTAATACATTACTAAAACATGGTAAAAAAATCATAGTAAATGTGTTTTATTTTGCGTGTATGTTCTGCTAAAATTTAGATTTTGGGACCGCGATCCTTTAATTTTATGGCGTGTAGAAGTCGTACTTATGAAGAGTGGGAATGCATAATTAATTTGCTTTAGGGTTAAGATTATCTGACTATGATAACATGACGTTTAGAGGTTGCATCACGTTGGAGGTTGCCTGCACAAATTAAAATATTAAATGTAAAATAATATCATATAACTATTTCACGTTACGTTCAGTGACAGGATCTGAAATATTATTTAAAATAATATATTTATTTATTTTTATTGTCACTTAACAATCACAGTGCATATGTAATATTATTATTTACCTTCAAAAATCAAACATTAATTATTTAATTATCATAAAGCCTACAAAAAAATTATTCCACACATCAGTAACAATCCACATCATTTTACATATTACATGAAATTGAGAAATAATATATTGATTACTTATTTATTAAATTTGATCAATTAACAGTATTAATATCTTGTTTATTTACTCAATTTAATCTTAAATAACAACTTTTGGATGAAGGGAGAAATATTTATCTTTCACTAGAATGAAGCAAGTCAATTAACTTGCATTTGTATCTGCTCAAACTAAAGGCCGAAATATCCGTGGGGTGACATTTTACGCAATTCGGATAAGGGACTGGGTTGTTTTACTATTTTTTTCTCTTTTTCCTTTCGTTTTAGGTTATTCAATTTTCAAGGTTCAAAGATTTTAGGGTGTTAAAGTTTTAGAATTTTTAAATTTTTACGGTTTCATGACTTTAAGATTTAAAAGTTTTCAGATACTTGATGTTTATGGCTTTTGGACTTTAGGGTTTAGGGCTTAATTAGTTAAGGTATAATGAAAAAAACAAATTAATGTTATTTTATCGGACTTATATAACTTATATAAAATATTATGTACGATAATTCACAAACTAAATAATAAATAACAACCTTATACATATTACGATACCTCATATTATATGTATGTTAATTTACGTCCTTCTTTTCAGCATCTGGATCGGAAGTTCAATATAAGCCTAAGGTTCGGTTTCATATTTACAGTTGATAACTGATCGATTTGATGGGTTAAATTATCAACTTTATTATGAGTTTAATACTTTATATTCTTAAGCTATTGTTTAAATAAGGTCGTTACGTCTTATGAGAGATTTAAATAGTATTGTCGACTGTCGAGTGTAGAAGGGAAAGACAATGAAGTGAGAAGAAACATTTGGGGGAGTGTTAGGAGGAATGATTTTATTTCTCATTTCTTTTTCTTCCGATTTTGACAGAAATTGATGAATTTTTTCAAATAAAAAACTAAAATAAATTTTTATATTTCTTTATACATTTTTCAATTTTTCAAAATAACTATGCAAGATTAGTTTGATGAATTTTTTATGACTTTTTTCCTATCTATTTTTACTTTCTGTCTCAAATTTTTTTCTTTTTTCTTCCTCTCTCCTTCCGAATCTTTTCTATATCGGGAACAAACCATTAATGGTTAATAATTGAAAGTTATTTAGATAAGTTCTCAGTGAATTTGTTTTTAGTTTATATCGATTAAACACCCATTAATAGCATGAGTAGTAATTTACAATTGAAAAGTATTAATATTATGATTAAAAAAAGATTTATAACTTGGATTAGACAATAATTCAATGAATTAAATATTAAATAGGATGAAACCTATACCGTTAATATTAACTGATTAAATTTATCCGGTTTATTGAACTTCAACCAAATTCTGCATGTAAGTAATGAGATCGTTTTATGGTTCAACTGATTTAAGTTTGAACCTATCAATTTGTTCTAATTTTAATAGATACGCTTTTAAGTGAACATTATTATATCCATCAAAACTTTATTGGCAATTTAAAATACAAAATTTTGGAAATAGATCTCAATTTTCACTCTGACCTCTAAATTCATCGCAAATACTTGTGTACTCCGGGAGTACCTACTCCCTCGCGCGACGTCGTTTTGATTTTAATCAAAACGACGTCGTTTCATACAATTCTTGCGTGCCTTCATTTCATATTTCACCAAAACGATGTCATTTTTTGTGTTTAACAATAAAACGTGTTAAACCTCATTCTTCATCAGAAATGTCTCGATATTCACCAGAATTGCTTATATATTCACCAAAATTGATCCTTTATTTATCAGATCATTTTATATTATTTATTCATTATTTTTGCTCCCATATTCATCAGAAATACTTCGATATTCATCAGAAATGCTTATATATTCACCAGAATTGCTCCTATATTTATCAGATTATTTTATGGTATTTATATATTATTTTTGCTTCCATATTCATCAGAAATATTTTGATATTCACCAGAATTGCTTATATATTCACCAGAATTGCTCTTTTATTTATCAGATTATTTTATATTATTTATTCATTATTTTTGCTTCAATATTCATCAGAAATGCTACGATATTTATCAGAATTGCTTATATATTCACCAGAATTGCTCTTTTATTTATCAGATTATTTTATGGTCTTTATATATTATTTTTGCATCCATATTCATCAGAAATGCTTCGATATTCACCAGAATTGCTTAATACAAAACTAATTAATATAAG
>NQLW01000061.1:179936-218768 GCA_002312845.1 Kalanchoe fedtschenkoi | reverse complement strand
TAATCTGATAATATAGGAACAATTCTGATGAATATATAAGCAATTCTCATGAATATCGAGACATTTCTGATGAATATAGAAGCAAAACTATTTAATTTAGACCATAAAATAATTTGATAAATATAGGAGCGATTCTAATGAATATATTAGCAATTCTAGTGAATATCTAGGCATTTTTGATGAATATGGAAGTAAAAAAATGAATTTAGGCCATAAAATAATTTGATAAATATAGGAGCAATTATGATGAATATATAAGCAATTCTAGTGAATATTGAGACATTTCTGATGAATATGGAATCAAAACTAATGAATTTAGACAACAAAATAATCTCATAAATATACGAGCAATTCTGATGAATGTATAAACAATTCTGGTGAATATCAAGACATTTCTGATGAATATTGTAGTAAAACTAATGAATTTAGACCTTAAAATAATTTTATAAATATAGGAGCAATTCTGATGAATATATAAGCAAATCTGGTGAATATCGATATATTTCGGATGAATATGGCAGCAAAACTAATGAATTTAGACCATAAAATAATCTCATAAATATAGGAGCAATTCTGATGAATATATAAGCAATTCTGGTGAATATCGAGAGATTTCTGATGAATATGGAAGCAAAAAAAATGAATATAGACCATAAAATAATTATATAAATATAGGAACAATTCTGATGAATGTATAAACAATTCTGGTGAATATCAAGATATTTCTGATTAATATGGAAGCAAAAATAATTAATTTAGACCATAAAATAATCTGATAAATATAGGAGCAATTCTGATGAATATCAAAGCAATTCTGGTGAATATCTTGTCAGTTCTGATGAATATCCAATAAATTCGGGTGAATTGAATGCAAAGTATTGATACGACACAGTTTTGTACGAATAAAAATAACATCATTTAATTCAACTCAAACACAAAACGATGTCGTTTTAAAATAAATCAAAACGACGTCGTACGAGGGAGTACCTACTCTCGTACCACAGAAGAGTTACTCTAAATTCATGGCATTATCTTTGAGTTGTTATAGTTTAAATACGGATCTATAGTTTAAATACGGATTAACAGTACGACTAGTAGTTTATAAGTAATATAGAGACGCATTGATTGCATGATTAGTAATTTATAATTTAGTTTATATTATAATTACATGAATTAAATCAGTTCACACTTAAACCGTCCGGTTCAGGTAGTATTACCCCAGTTTGTCCTGGTTAGACAAGTCCAATCCAATTTTTTATGTAATATGAATTAGGAGTGTAAATAAAAACCGATGATAAATGGAGGAATTGAATCAAATTGAACCGAACCGATAAGTTCGGTTTGGTTTAGAATGTTAGTGTTTTGGTCACGGTTTCAAATTTTGAAAAACCGATGACTAATGGTTTGGTTTGGTTTTAAATTCTTTTAAACCGAACAAAATTAGGATTTTATATGAAAATTCTCCTATTTAGTAGTTAAATTAGTCAATAAACTTCATCGAAAAAATTAACCGAGCCGAATCGAACCGTATGGTTTGATTCGATTTAGTATTTTAAACTAGCGGTTCGGTTCGATTTCAAATTTCTCAAACAGGTTACCAACAGTTTAGTTAGATTTTTTATTAAAACCCGAACCGAACCGAATCGTTACACCCCTAATATAAATTGTAAATGGGTGCACCAAAAACACCCATTAGATGAGTTTTCTCACTAAAAAAATGATGTCGATTTACACTTTCGAGTTCCGACCTACTCATATTGTTCATATATCACTACTACAGATTTCAGCTATTACCACGCTTTCAATTACCACGCTTTAATATTTACCACGCTTATTATTATGAGCGTAGTAAATAATCACATAAAGCGTGGTAATTGGTTCACCCGCGATTCGGGCATAATCTATTACCACGCTTTGAGAAGGAAAGCGCGGTAATAGGTTAGGCATTCAACCTATTACCACGCTTTTCACCAAAAAGCGTGGTACTATGTTAATTAAATAAAATATTTTTTTTTTGATTAATCTATTACCACGCTTATTTTTGAAAAGCGTGGTAATTGATTTATTAAATAAAATATTTTTTTTTTCAATTAGAATTTTGTTACCACGATTTTCTTTTAAAATTGAGGCAAAAAATTTAATAAATATTTTTGACTAAGCTATTAAGTTAAGAACTTATTATTATCAACTCAAATGAAATAAAATAAAATCCAATTACCAATAACCACGCTTGCAATAAAAAGCGTGGTTATATATGAACTTATCACCACGCTTAGGATAAAAAGCGTGGTAGTAGATACTCAAATGATTTTTTTAAAAAATAAGTATTAATCTTACATAATGTTGATGATTATCATTAATTAAAAATAAAAATAATTTAAAGACAAACCTTTCAAACCTCTGCGCGTGAACCCACATGTCATATTATACCTTTTACTACCTTTTTCAAATTATTTTAACGAAAGATTTTTTAATTTATTAAATATTGAATTATTTAGAATTATTAATTTATATTAATTTCTTTGCCATTTATATTTAATTAACGGGACCCATATGACATTTAAACCATGTCATTCACCACGCTTCCCTTCCGTGCCATATATTTACCACGCTTTTAAGCTAAGCCATTTACCACGCTTCTGAATATGAAGCGTGGTAATAAGTTATCAAGATAATTTATTACCACGCTTTTAAACTCGAAGCGTGGTAATAAGTTATCTTTATTTAATATATACCTATTACCACGCTTATATCTTCACTTAATTTTTGTTACTACACGTAATTTAATCGATCTCATTAACTTACAAATTATGAAAAATCAATTACTTATTTATAATTAAATGAATAAAAACAAAAATAAAATAAATTTGAGTTACCAATGACCACGCTTTTTATTTTAAGCGTGGTAATAGGTTGAATTATCACCACGCTTAAAACAAAAAGCGTGGTCATTGGTGATTTTTCATATTATAATTAATAAAATTAATATATCTGAATGTTAAGAAAATAAATATTGAAAGCAGTAGAGTATCTTAATATATTTAAATATATTTTAATAGTGTTAGAGTATATTAATATATTTTAATATGCTTTATGAATTACAAATTTTGAATTAAAAGCGCGGTAATAGAAGCACCTAATACCACGCTTTTGGTAAATTTAAAATATCATCTATTACCACATTTCTTAATTAGAAGCGTGGTAATCGGAGGTTGAAGCCTCCGTATAAAATTGGTGCGGTATCCATCGTCTAGGGTTTCTATACAATATGATGCACCCGGCCGCTGGAGGAGCAAGCTACACGCCACAGCAGCAGGTGCCGATGGAGCATCTTCAACAGTACAAGCAACACCCGATGCAGAACCAGTGTATGATGATGCCGCCCCAGCCTCCGTCCCAGCGAAAGATGGGTGCCGAGAATTTTACACACGACTTCCCCACCCAATTAAAGAGAGAGCGAAAGATGGAGGGTGAACCTGTAGATCCATAAAAAAAAAACCTGCAGATCCATATTGTTCCATCGAAAATCCTTAAGTGATTAATCAAATCCAGCGAAAATCCTTAAGATCCATACTTGAATTTTTTGTTTTGCTTATATAAAATTGTATATATTATAAAATTATTAAATAATTAAAATATATTAAATTATGGATTTAAATTCCGTAATTTAATTTTCTTTTAAAAAAAATAAATGCACCTATTATCACGCTTTTTATGTAAAGCGTGGTAATAGGTGGTATACCTATTACCACGCTTTTCACCACCTATTACCGCGCTTTACATAAAAAGGTGGTAATAGGTATACCACATATTACCACGCTTCTAAAACGTGGTAATAGATGATATACCTATTACGACGCTCTGTACTTTATCAATTACGACGGTCGTATTCACCACGCTTGTGAAACGTGGTAAAAGCCTTCGAATAAGCGTGGTAATAAGCTCTGATCTGTAGTAGTGTATAATGCAAAAAATGATAAAAAAATAAAAAATGCCCGGAAAAAATATAAAATCTCAAAACTTGAAAATGAATATAAAATTTTAAAATAACTAATTTATAAATATATTTATCAAATTCTCATATATTTATTCATCTGATGAACATATCAGCTCATCTTATGTGCATGACAACATCTGATGAATATTGCAGTTTATCTGATTGGATGTAAAAAGAAAGAGAGTCAATAGCCATTTGAAAAGAGAAGAATTTCCTCCTTGAATCCTCCATTCAATATACTTCTCGTAACATCCTTACTCGTCGACGTAAGATCTCTAAGAAATTCCTTACTAAACTAAGTGAGCCGTACTCGGTCGAGTAATAAGTTGAAACGTGTTTCTTCTACTTGACCGATCGAGTAGAAGTAATAAATATTCTACTCGGCCGAGTGCAACCAAAGCCAAATTCTCCACTAGGATGAGTGAAGCACAATAAATGCTAACTCTCAAACCAAGTAGATTCATTTGTATTTTGGCTACTTGATTGAATAAGGTGTCATAAATGACCCTCACTTAGACCGAATAAAAAATTCTTCTTACTTTCACTCTGTTCGTGTACGTTTTATGCAATCTTCAAGTCAGTTGATGAGATCTACTCGACTTAATAGAATTTCTGCTCGTGCGAGTAGATATTGACTTGTCGTCAAATTTTCACTTTTTGCCTCATTTTTGCTTTGAATTACTTCTTTTTAAATTTATCCACCAATTTTTGTGACTTTTTTTTTGTTATTGAGCATAAAACATACGAAAATAGAAGTAAAATTGTTCAGAGACGACTCGAATTCTCAAAAATGGGACCTTAAACGTGTGTATTTTCTCCCAATCAAACAATAAGCAGGGTTGGACTTTAATTTGATTCAAGACATTTAATATTCAATTAAATTATTCAAACAAGAAGGTTTTTGGAATTTTTGTTTTTGAAAAAAAGCATGTTGCGTACCATATTCGTAATAGTTATATTTTTTGCACTCAGCTACTCTGTTTTCTTGCAGCACGTAAGTTGTCAATTGTTCTCGAATGAAATTTTGTGAATTCTCCTTCTCGATCAATTTGCAGACACTTGATAGCAAAATATATTAATTTCTCAACATTATTAACTTTAAGTTTTTAGAGAAACATTTTCTAAAGGAAAATAAATCAGACTTTTCTGCTAAAGTCATCAAAAAAAATAATCAATTACCTCTTTCCACTATTTAAAGTTGGTGTAATCGATCCACAAACATATATGTGAATCAGCTGAAGAATTAATGTTGCTCTCCAAGTGCTTATCTTTGAAAATGACACTCATTGTTTCTTTCCCACCACACGGCCATTGTTAACTTCTGATGAAGATTGAGTCCATGCAAGCTGTTAATCATGTTCTTTTACTACAGCATTTTAGTACAATATAACTTAAGTGCCCAAATCTGCGATGCAAAACTTTTGCTTCTTTGATCATACGAAAATAAGAAGACGATGAAGTTACCACACATGTAGCTTGAACATCCGATGATTCGCATTCATCTTCGGGTCCATTATCAATCCTTTCTCTTATTGATAAATCTTGAATCTTCCATGTTGACAAAAATAGCCAACCCCATCTCCTGCAACTAATCAATACTCAACAAACTATTATTTAATTCTGGCATATATGATACTCCTATGATGACCCCTGCACAAAACCTTCCATTTGTAACCTTATATTGCCCCTCAAGTCACAGCAAAACTTATGTTGTTCCCTAGATTTACCATATATGCAAAGTTTTAATCAAAACAAATTAAGTATTCCTTTTTTCCGCAAATGTGATTGCTGCATCCTCAATCAAGAAATCATGTATTCTCTATGTTTCCTTCTTTTGCATCCAAAAGTATCATTAACAACATTTTTTCTTGAGTTTCAACATAGTTTTCTGCTTTGCTTGAAAATTTCTACTGAAAAATTCCTAGCTTGAGCATTTTTAGTATTCTACAGTGGCTTTATAAAAATACTATGTCCCTTCCTCTTCCTCAAAAACCACCTCAGCCTCAATTTCCTACACTAAATTTTTTTACAAAAAAAAAAAGTCATGGCGTGCTTTCAGAGCATTAGTAACTTACCCTATTTTAGGTGCCTATACTTTGTATATTTGAGACGTTTTTAAATTATTATGCGTAATTTATAATTAATTTTGTCTCTTATAGGTTAAATGTGCAGTAAAATGGCTTTGAAAGAGAAAATGAACTAAAAAGATGCAAATCGGATCAATTTTGGATATTAATCAATTTTAAGGGTCGATCTATCAAAAAAAAAAAAAACTTCAAAGGTCAAAGGGTAATTTATGGAAATATGGCTCGACCCAGCTCAAGCTATCACTTTTTGTTCCCATCAGCAAGATGATAGCATGATCCGGATTGTGCTTAAGAACGACTCAAGTCGTGTCTACGGAAGCAGATTGACACCCAGCATGACCTAGCTCGTGCTAGGGGAACAACTCAAGTCATATCTTCATAAGAAAGACATATTTGAGTTTTACACTTTCAAATCTCTTTTGGCAATAATAATTCTTTCAAAAAATAATCTAAAATTACTAGAAAAATATAAGATGAAAACTCAACTATAAGTAGAAGATTTAGGACTAATTCTTCACATCTTCGCACACGCAAGGGCCAAAGAGAGATTCTGTCATGTTATTTAGATCATCACGAGACTAAGCCAATAATTTACTCATAGTGACTGAGATTTTCGTGGTCTTGAATGTAATAATTTTTTTATATTAAGAGTCATTATGTCGTACAAGTGACCCTTATAATTAATGAGTCGGAAAAATTTTGATCTACATCGTCTATCTAAAAATAAGTTTATAGGATTGTGTACAATCATGAGGCTGAATTAAGGAGTTGGATTTAAAGTAAATATGATTTGACTTGGCCCACTTCTTATTTGGATGGCCTATAAACCCAAAACCCATTAATCTGCTCTTTTAAGCATAAATAATGGCTAGATAATATCTAACGTAAGAATTTACTCTACGTAATTTTACACGATAGGTAAAAGATTTCGTGACATCTTCTAGCAGTTAGTACTTCATGGTCCATACCAAGAATGTGTGTGGATAAGAATTGAGGCGAGACACAAGATGTCAATGTTAGTTTGAGTCTATGACGTGATGAGCTTTTAAATGCAACAAACAACCTCTACCGCTAAAACATACGTGTTTCCGGTTAAGGATATTTGACCAAAATTGTCTAAAAAATTATCAGAAATATGAATTTGGTAATTTTTCGGTCAACTTTCCGTCCAAAAATATCATGGATAGAATGACGCCATGGATATTATCTTTGTCAATTTGCGGTCATTTTGATAAAAATTTTCAGGTGGGAATATCAGCCAGTTTCCGATCATCCTGATTGGACAGTGTTTCCGATCACTTTGAGACCATTTTTGCGGTAGGAGTTTTTTTACCAGACTTTTGTGGCCATGCATGTTTCAGCAATTTTATGGCCCTTTCTTTTTGTGGTCATGTTTCATCCATTTTTATTAAAATAAATAAAATTTAAAAAATAAAAAAAAATTATTTACAACTGTAATATAGAACCAATTCGAATGATGTAAGATGTCCATGTGCTGAATGTCGAATGATATTTGATATCTACAGAGGTTGGAAAGAAAAAGTGCAACTTAGACAAAAACACTCGCGGAGAATGGTATTTCAAAGTCAATGCTCGAATTTTCTATGTGTCTCGAATTTAAAACCTAGTCATATTTAGATATTTGATTGAAGAACAAAGTCTCCACTTCCAAGCCTATGTGTTTTTTCATGTCATTATGAGATTTTAAATTGTCAAGAAGGTAGTCCGAACTCACAACTACAAGGGATAAATACATCGACTTAGAAACACAGACTTAGTATCTCATAATAAAAATCTTACACTATGACCGAATTCTAACCTAAAGCACATAAACAAACTATAAATTTAAATAATCACCAACTCTCATTTTTATCTTCTAAACAAAACTTTACATTTATAGACTAGTGCGAGACAATGCTTGAATTTGTTATGTGGCTCGGGTTGAAATTGATCACTTTTAAGTATTTGATCTTACAGAACTAAAAGTATTTGTTTCCAACTCGATATGTTAGTGCTCATGTGATTGTGCGATCGAACTGTCATGAGGTTTAAACTCACAACTGCATGAACACAAAATACATCGGGGGGCAGAAATAAAGACTTATCTCCTCCTGGTCAAACAATTAAAAGTATGATCAGATTCTAAATCGAGACACATAGCACACTCAAGCATAAACTACGGTAACTACTAGCCATCTTTCAATCTTATAGATTAAACTCTGTATTTTTGGTCCCGGTATGCTTTTAATAGTAAAATGATGAATTATATATTCTCATTGGATGTAGAGGGAGAGCGGGAGCTTTAGCGGAAGGAGCGGGAGACGCGATAGGAGGAGTTGTGGGGACTCGGCGAGAGGAATGGGGCGCTTGGGGGCTCAACTTTGGATTAGTTAGAGAGAAAAGAAAAGAAAAAAAAATAATAAAAATATAATAGAGTTGGATCTATTTAGTTTTTTTTTTTATGTTCCATTTTACTTATTAAAATGACCGCAAGCCAGCACTTGGCAGGAAATTTTCGGCTAGTTACCTGAAAAGTGTGTCGCTTTCAACAAATTTGCGGAAATTTTCAGATTTTTAAAAAAAAAAAATATGCACGAAAGTGGCCGTAAATTATCCAGCCAATTTCTAGTCACATGAAATTCTGGCTAGAATCCATTCATATTTTCATAGTGTTCAAATCCCTAAAAATATTATTTGTATAAATTTTTCAGTACATGACATCCTATATCCAAACTTGCATCTTTCGATAAAACACAATTATAAATCCCTAAAAAAAATAGGAACGAATCATACTCCAACTCTATCCCTTTGAGCAAGAGATAACCACTTTATCTTCAAATATTCATCTTTTTTTTCCACGTCAAATAAGATTATATCATCAAGCCATACCCTACCCTTCCATCAATCTTGCAGATAACTTCAATTATTTTCAAAACAGATAATCCAACATATGACAAGACTCGGCTTTTTTTTTTCGCACAAATTAAGGCACTCATAATTACCATGCATTTTGGTGGTGAATTGCATTATTGAAACCATGCATCAAATGTTTAATGACATGCACATTACGTCGGGACGTCAATTGTTTGAGTCTTGTACGCTATACAATTTTATATATCCACACAACTTTTTGTGGTTGAAATATGTCTAACAATACTAATACGAAGTTCCACACGAGTTCAATTAGTTTCTTGTGAAATGCCCTACTAAGTATAGAAAACCTCAAAGCAGTGAGTGAATAACATCTACTGCAACCAAACCCAACATCCAAAGCTTGTTATTCATGTCCGTTATCGGATACTTCCCAACCCGATCAAACCCTCTTTCGCAGCTATTCGCTCTCCCGCGAGCACTCCACATAGCATTCTCCGACGCTCCGTAATCCCCGTTCGCCATCTTCACCCAAGCTGTAAAATAATCGACGTCATATATTCTCTCATATTCTTCCCGGCAGGCCTTCAGGGCGTCTATATAATACCGCGACTCTCCTCCCGAAGATGAGATCAAGTCGTTGATCCGCTGCAGCGTGTCGAGAGCTTGTTGCGCTCCTGTCACGTAGATGATTATGTTGGCCAGTTTGAGAGGAGTGCTGTGGCTGGTAAAATCGAACAGCTCGTACGAATGGATGGCTTGGACGCAGTGGCCATACATATGCGTTTTCTTGCATGTGTCGTGGATTACAGCTTCTTCAGGATCTCTATCAGATGACGTAAAAGCTGATATTGGGATGATAATAAGAAGAACACATGATAATAGATAAACTGGCTGCTTCTTCATATTGAAGACGATGTTTAAGAATGTTATTGCTGTCTAGGGTTTTCTGAAGAGCATGTCGTGTCTGATGGTCCTCGCGGTCCTTTTATAAACAACTTACTATTAAGTGTTGGACCAAACGCGCGTGTTTCATTGTTGCTTTGCTTGTAAGAGTCGTTTGAGGTTTAACACAAAATGAAATCAATTACTGGATGATCCAGTGATTACTTTGGACAAATGCGTACACAATTGAGTACCACAGCCTCACTCAAGAAATTAATGACCTTTCCCAGAAAGAATATAGAATTAATGGCCTATCTACTTTAATTACAATTTCATTCGTGTCGGGAAGCAGTAGTCTGACTTTTTGGAATATGGTTTCAATTTTCTTTTTTACTTATCACTTAATTATTAATTTTTTGTTTACTTGTCACTTAATTATTCATTAGTAGTTCATTTATCAAAAATTAAAATGGTAACCGAATCATTAGCACTCTAAACCAAATCAAATTTATCATTTCTTTGTTTGGTTTGATTTGATCTTGCTGAGATTTCTTGTGAAGATGTTGGAGAAGATAGCATCACTTCGAAACATCATCTCTTTCCTAGAGAGATGGACTTTGATTTCATCTCTTTTGTTGAGTGAGAGTGCTTGATTTGCGATTTTTTTTTTTTTCAGGACCCCTTGACTAACGGACTCTCTTAGTGTACACTAGAGGAACAAAGTCTTGATCAGATTGAGATCCTAAGACAGAGGAGGCTCTGGACAAAGGTCCCGAGGAGGCATCAGGAGAGGCCCCGAGCAGAAGAACATGCGAGGCTTCAAGCTACAAATATGATGAGGCTCGAGGCAATAAGGATCAAATAGTAAAACTCTTGAAGGGGCCCCGCGAAGGAGATCAAGCAAGGTTAAAGTTGTGCAGTAGGCGAGGCCCTCAACATTTTTTCAGGCGAGGCACCAAGAAGGATCCTAGCGATACCAAGTGAGGTCCCAGATTGCAGTAGATGAGACCTTCAACTCGTCCCTGGGCGAGGCACCAATAAAGTTGTCCCACGGGTCCTCAACGGTCCCCCATCACGCCCCCAGGCGTAGCATGAGACAGAATTACATGCAAGGCCTCAATTGAGGCGGTGAGCAAGGCACCAGGCAGAGTTGATACCTAATGCAAGATCCCGATAATGCATAGCGGAAGAGGTTTAGAGTTAGCATGCGGAGCACCAAATTAGGTCGACTATCGAAAGGCAAGTGGCCTTTTTTCATAATGGAAGAGCTATTTTGAATTCAAATTTAAATACGAAGACACCACGCCGCAGCTCCTCAACCGACACCACATTCTCCAAATTAACCCCATAGTTTTCTAATGTAATTTCTCATAGTATAAATCGATGGCGATAAATCAAAAATAAGCCCATGTGTAGAACTGAGACATGAGAGTTAGACGGGGGGTTGGAGTGAGATTGATGGTGCTATCCTGATCGAAAATAGGGCACAACGATCGCTAGACAAGGACAAGAACATCGCCTTGCAAAAAACAAAAACCCTAGCTTATTTTGTAGGAATCCTGGCTTTAAAAAGAAAAGTTTGTTTTTTTTTTGTTTTTTTATTATTATTTATTTTATTAATTTATTTTTTATTATTATTTTAAAAGTTCTAGTCCTATGTAATGCACTATTATATTGCAAATTGCTTGGAAAAAATCTATGGGATGATCTTTGTGTACAAAATTTTTCTTTTGATTATTTATCAATTCTGTATAAAATTTATCTAACTACACTCGACTTTCCTAATGAAGGTATACCGACTAGATCAAGAAGCTTGTAAACAAATTTGGACTTAAAAAGCTCGTGGACTATCCCTAGACATCATAGATGATTTGGTTGATTGTTTTGCAAAACTACATCTGTAAATCAAACTAATTATTGTGTGATTTAGTGTCTGAGCTGAAACATCGGCACCATGGGAGACTGATTTCTTAAATGTTATATTGAGTAAGAACTGCACTGGAAAAACTTGATTTCTGTTGAACTGCACTGTTCTATTGAATTGATTATGACATCTGAACTAAATACTATTATCAAACAACTAAATAGTTTGCGGGAGAGGCAGTGAGGGATTCAGATTATAATTAGAGATCAGTTCATGAAGTTAATGAGTCTGCAAGATACATCAAACCAAAATTTTATAGATACGAACAAAAGTTTTTTTTTTTTTTTTTTTCAAAATCTTTCCTTTTTACTTTTTTTGCTATCATTATCTTCGCACTTGTGAACGCGAAGATCTCTAAAAAAAAAAAATTATGTTTCACAATCGCTAAGTTGAATAAGATCTTCAAGTTTCATAATCGTGAAGATCTTGGATCTAAATATCCTAACCGGCTTCGTTCTCTTCATTCCTTAAGAACTTGGACATATTTGAAAGAAAAAAACTACAAAACATAAGACCAAATATGCATTACATCCCAAAGTGTTGACTTGCTTTCTTTTGAGCCAAAACAAAGATAATAAATAGGATACTGATACTGAAACTACCTTAATACCTTCTCACCTGTCAAATTCCTACCTCTTGGACCAGTGACTTGGCTGGGTCCACTGCTCCCATCTTCTCTGTACTCATCACTATCCGCAACAATAACACTGTCCGCTCCTTCTTCATTCTCCTCCTCTTCTTCTTCATCATCCCATTCTTCATCGTCTTCTTCACCATCATAATATTCAACATCATCATCTTCGTCATCCTCATCCTCAGGGACTGCGCGCAGAGTGTGGAACTCTGGGGGAGGGGGGCAGTCTTCAGTGATGGCCTCATCCCTCTTTATCACCAGATGCCGAATAACTCTCTCGTCTTTGTCTAACAGCTCTTTGAACTCGTTAATCCACTTCGCCTCCAACTCAAAGTTCATCAACATGTAGTGAGCCCTGCTCGCCTTCTGTATCTTGTACGCAAGTCTACGCATGCCCCAATCACTCACCCTCCACGTCCTCCCCTTTTTCTCCCTCAAAAAATCTGCCATTGTTTTAAAAGTCGAAGAAATTCAAATACCTTGTCAAAAGTCAAAACTAAAAAATGGAAAAAAAATATCTCAAAAAGTTGAAAATTGTATCAGAAATGTATCCCGTCGATGAAATAGAAATGTGAAAATGAACTAACAGGGTAAGCACTTCACCTTGAACCTTTTCATTTACTTTCTCAACTTCTTCCGCATATTTCTCGTGAATCATGTAAACCACCTCGTAGTGACGCACTGTACAAGAGCCAATACGAAGAATAAAATTCACGCATCCCGCAAAGCTCAAACCAAATGAGTAAAGGTCAGCGAATGTGACAGACCAAGCCCGCAAACTACATGTAGAGTCTTTCATCTCGCTATCTCATTGACATGGCACTCCACTCGTATAAAAATGAACTTATGAAGAGAAAAGGATTCTTACTGCGCTCAACTTCCAGATCGCTCTCCAGCTGAAGATTAAGCATCTGGAAAAGCTGCGCTGCAAATCCATAACATGTTCACTGTCAGCTCCTTCAGAAATCATATAGCCTCAAGCTCAGAAAGATGATCACACATCCTTCCATTACAGCAATTTAAGTTATCACCAACCTTCTTCGGCATCTTCAAATTCAGGGAGGAGCCTTCCATCTTCCTGCACCTTTTTCTGCAATTCAACTTAAAGCTATTCAGCAATGAGAAATGCCTCAATCCTCCATGCTCAAAACTCAGTTGCAAACCAACAAACTTATTGTTATATTCTAAACTTCCAATCCAAAACACTGCAAAACTGTGTAGACATAAACAGCAACCAGTGAATTCTCAGCACTGAGAAATCCCCAAGTTGGATACACATAGGGTTTAACAAGGGTTTTTCTCATTATCATCAATCCGATCAGAAAGCTTCAATTTCAACACAAACCCACTTCACAAAATCTCAAAACAAAAGAAACCACAACCTGCTTGAGGAGAACAGCTTCAGGAAAAGGCCCGGTAGACTCATCAGGTCTCACCACGTAGCTATCTGATTTCTCCTTCCCATTTTCAGGCTTTTTCTTCGCCGCCGCAATAGCCAACTTCCCCAACCCACGACCACTCTCGTTCCGGGAATAAAGACCCAATTTTGAGGAACACCCATCTGGAAACAACGACCTGGGATTCCATTTGCCGGCACAAAGCGTGGAACTTTGCTTCAATTGCGGTAGTTTTGAAGTGATACATGCAGATGGGTGTGGCTGGAGGAGGGACTCCATAGCTGGAAACTCACTACAGAGACTCGCTTCGACAAAGCAGCAAGCGATATCTTCTTGTTCTCAGTTATCAACATAATATATTTTAATGATGGTGATGACTTGAGAAGAAAAGAGAAATAAAATTGAATTTTCAGAAATAAAAATAGAAAATGTAATTTAATTATAAAAATATTATCATAATTATTGAAGATTAAATAATATTTTTAATTATGCAGCAAAAAGATATTAGTAATACATAATTTTACAATTTTGAAATTAAATGGTAAATCATTTTTTTTAAATATTCACAATTGATATTTGTGTAATGCATTCTTTTTTATATTAGTAATGCATTCTTTTAAAATTTTATGTAAACAGTATAAAATAGTGTGTTATTATTTGTGTATAAAAATTTCTTTATGAATGAATAATTAATTTCTTATTTTGTTAAACAGATGACAGTATTAAATGACAAATACGAAAATAATGAAGCCAGAAGAACACGACTGAAGGATAACCTGAATGATTTCATGAGCGCCTGTATTAGATCAAATGTGTTTTGACCATTCTTTTGGTCGAAATATATGGACTTATCTCACGACTGGGTTTTTACCCAATTTCTCAAGCTGACATATTTTATTTCAGGAAGGAATTGTGTCTGGCTTCACCACTTCTTTCCCTTCTTTTTCTTCTTGTTATTGCCAGCGGCGCTGTTGCTGCTGCCACCGCTCTTGGAGCTGCTTCCACCTTTGCCAGATGGGCTCTCCGCAGATGTGCCGGAATTGAAATTGTCAAACACACCTGCTTGGACTGCATTCTGCAGCCATTCGAAGAACTCCTCCTCTGTCATGTTCTCATTACTCGGTGGAGGGACCCCTCCTCCCCGGTGACCCGAGCTGCTTCCCCCCTTGTTACTGTGTTTGGAGTTTAGACTGGTGTTCACATGGAAACTTGGCTTGTGCGTGTTGGCCGCGCATCTCATTCCCTACGACAGCACCCAATTGTACAGTCAGTGACCAAAAGAGAGACAAATGATGCTTGGATTGGGATTATGAGCAGTCAACCTGACAAATGTACCATTCGGTAGCATTGTATACTTTGCTGTCCGCACAAACATATGCACGGGGAACATCAACCTGCACAGCAGATAAGGCAGGTACCGAATCTGATCAACTCAATTAGTTCCAAGCATATATGAAAATGGAAAAAAGCTGTTAACAAAAATCCCTATAGTCTAGCAAAGATACGGAAATTTTGAAGCAGTTCGAGCTCACAAAATTACAAACAAAAACATACGAAACAGAGCTGTGACTCGGTTAGGTAAAACCTTTTGCATAAGTCCGAACAGGAACGGTTGCGAAGATTGTTCAACCCACCCGTCTCCATCTTTCGCTGGGTGAAAGTCTTGGCAATCCTACAACAATGAAGTTATAAGGTGTCCGGCTTAAAAGGTCTGATTTGCCTGAGATCTCCTTTTCTTCATGTAAAAATTACAAGGGTTGAGAAAAACCTGGCACCATCGAGCCTGAGATTTAGTTTTCTTCGTTTGAACCCAAACATGGAGATTACCGCACTTCTGGCAGGCAATTTGCCTAGCCTCGGCAGAGGGGTCCTCATATTCAGCATTTGATTTTGAGTAACCAGATGAAAAAAACCCACGTCGCCCATTCTATAAGATTAAAAAATGCATCAAAAGCCAACCAGTGTCAACTGATGACATAAAATAACATAGAGATAGAACAGCAAAAAGTAAAAGCGCACCTCAATCAACTACCATGCACAAATTACATTTTGCCTCGCAAAGATCAGGGGAACTTAAACATGAAATAGAAGGATTAGGTCAAACCTTTAGCTGATCATCTTGTAATTTACGGAAGTAATTCAGCAGTTCATCCCTCCTTAACTCGTCATCATATTCTTTTCGCTTCAAAGAATCAAGTAAAACCTGAGCAGAAAACAAAAAATATGAATCAAACATAAGAGACAGGCGCTGTAGTAAGTGAACAAAGCAACCAGAACATATACACCAAACCTCGTATGCATTTTGTAGCTTCTTAAAGGCTTCACCAGCCTTTTCATTACCCATATTTTTATCAGGGTGTACCAGCATCGCCTGCCATTAACAGAAAATGAGCACTTCATAAATGAGACATATGCCTGCTCTAAGTAACTGTTAAGAAATATATTATATGATTGACCACATTCAAGTTAATGTCATATTCACACATAATTAATAAATGAACCCCCCCGATAAACAAAAATACGGACGATCATACACATTAATTACGATGGAGAGTATAGTGCGCACCTTTTTCCTATATTCCCTTTTAAGAACAGAAACATCAACATCACCAAACTTTGAGAAGCCTAACGCTGAATAGTGATCTGAACAGTTAAGCAATCGGGTAACTTCATCTTCAGATGTTGCTTCACCATCAACACCGCTAGTTGAAGGGATTCCAGCACCCCGATCCGCTGAATGCTCAAAAGAAGTCTCAGAGCCACCTTGCTGATTAGGCATTGTATAGGTGTACTCTGTTGGCTTGCTATGCCTCTGATCCTCATTCACGTGATTTTTAAGGAAATATATAAGTGCGTCACTCGAGATAAATGACAGATTTATCCCCAAAAGCAAGCCAGACCATCCACTGTATGCCCAAGCACAATACATGGAGTACATGGATGTTATGAATAGGGCAAAACTCTCACGTCTGAATGCAAAAGATAGCCCTGCATCTCAAAAATCCTCAAATAAATGACGACAAATGCTAGACATGACAAAATTCTATTCAGACCAAGATTCAAGAACGCGAACACAACCCAGTACAAATAACGGCCAAAATAATCACCTCCACATAACAGAAATAGCGAGGTCGTCCAGAAGCTTCCATACAACCAAAGGCAAACTGTTGCGCATATGCCGATCACCACAAGGCCAACAGTCACACCAACAAATACTCCCAGGATAGCCGCTGTAGCCTAAGTGATCAAAACAAATAGCACTTAAAGAGCCGAATGAGATTTAGCATACAGCATAGTGGTAGCTTGATGGTGATAAATTATGTCCTCCAAAAGAAAGAAAAATATCACTGGATTTGGTTAAACCAAATAATCAAATAGAGTATAAACTATCACTAAACTAAAAGGGGTGATTTATAAACATACCACTATTATGAGAAACTTAATCATCCCAATCATTGCCAATGCTGATATGATGCCGCACCATAATACTGTGATGAAAGCTGATGTACCCATGCGTAAGAAGGAATTAGTGCCGCTAAGCATGCAGCCGAACCACAACATGGACAGAAGAAGCACAAAATTCCCAACGTACATGAACAACCTCAAAACTACAGGGAACACAATTCTGAATTTCCTCTGAATGTAACACCATGAATATGATGCTTTAGATTTTACAATATCGAGTAAAGGTTTTTGCTTTCGCAACCATTCAATAGCTTGCTTGAGAATCGGAAAAACTGAGGTCCTAAAATGCCTAGCAAATTCTGCTTTCGAGAATTCAAACTTTTCTACCACACTCTCCCTGCTCAGTCCATTTGGAAAGTGCCAAAAGTTGTTTCTTTCACTTTCGAAAGAATTTCTGGTGGCAGTTGATGTCCCATTTTCTTCATTCAAGCCGGATGCTTCAAATGCTGACATACTTTCTACACCATCCATATGATTACCATCCGTTACAACAGACTCTGTGGATGCTTGCACTGTCTCCCTCACAAGTTTTTCATTCTTCTTCAAATTTCCACTTTTCTGTTTATTTTTGTTATGCTCTCTCACATGCTCCTGATTTGACACTCGCTCCGTCAAAGGAGTAGCTGTCTCATTGACATTGGAAGGCACTTCCTGAGACAGAATGTTTAAATCACTCACTTTTTCTTGAATTTTGTCATCTGGCAATGCAGGCCTCAAACCTACTGTCCTCTTTCTGGGATTTCCCTTCCTTGCCATGACTCGGTAGATGAAATGATATATTTCTCGTCAATCAATCAAAAGATACCAACTCAAACTTCTTCTCTATCCACTCCACAAGGAGAGCCATAAACTCACTTCCCCAATTAGATTCAATTCACAGAAATTTGACCTGCATCCAAAAACGGTACATAAACACAAAAACAACCAAGAAACCCAAAATAAATTCTTGAACTTCACCATAACCAAAACATTAAACAACTAAACAGCATCCACCAGTAAAACTCTAGCAGCAGAAACCTATCATTACCTCCTCCAAACGACATTCAGTAAGGCATCAAAACCCACGCTTCACAATCCCAATAACGTACGCACACCCCAAACCCTAATCCCCAAAAATCCATCCTCGAAATCCCCGATCTTTCCCCCCAGAAAAAACCCTCCCACAAATCATCCAAAACAGCACCTCCCCCGATCATTTCACCACACGCAAAACCACCTCCCTAAACAAACGAAACAATTAGGTCACTCTCCCGCATTCAACAAGCTCCATTCCCCAATCGTCGCCCGAACCAACGCCGACCATCTCAACCAAGCCTACCAAAGAATCGAGGCCGGATTGATGAATTAAAGTCTTACCGGAGAGTGGCGACGAGTGATTCGCACTGAAACAAAGCTTGTTTGTCTTCGTCGTCGTCGTCTCAACCTTCTCGTTGTGGCTCGTGCTTTGCTCTGCTGCTCGTTGCCAACAGAAATTTACAGTAACAACCCCATCCCCCGACCCACTAAACGACAAAAAAAGGTTAATTTTCCATCCTACGACAACTGTTGGCGTCGATGTTGTCTATCCAATGAGATATTTGTATATATTCACCAAATTGTCCCCGAAATATTTACTATTTTCATGCTGACAATTTTTAAGAGAGTAGGGTACATAAAAATTAGATTGGGAGATAAAAATCAATAAGTGGAATCTCAAAATTTCTAAAGACAGTAGGGGAAT
Organism: Kalanchoe fedtschenkoi; assembly: GCA_002312845.1. Taxonomy (NCBI): domain Eukaryota; kingdom Viridiplantae; phylum Streptophyta; class Magnoliopsida; order Saxifragales; family Crassulaceae; genus Kalanchoe; species Kalanchoe fedtschenkoi. Next base: position 199,788 of record NQLW01000061.1, on the reverse strand, counting down.
CTCAAAATTTAGATTGGGTACTTAATTGAAATTTTTAAGAAATATATTATATATATAATTTGAAAAAATTAGAGATGTAAATATAAGAAAAATAATATTTCATTGACTGAATTGTGCGTATGAAAATAAAATAGTATAATAGACTTAAATTCGATTGAGATAGTTTGGGTTGTACTTGATGAACAGTTATCCTCATTATCATTCCATTATATCCATCACTTTCTGAAATGTTGTGTTTGTTTCTAAAGTCATGTCTATAATCATTTACAAATTTTTAGGAGACTATATAAAGAGTTATAGTAATTTTAAGACATATATAAAAAGGTAAGCAAGTTATTCTTAAAGAAATTTATGAAAAATCTTGAAATTAGATATTGACAAAAAAATATGGAGATTCGTATTCCTTTGAGACTGATTTAAATTTTACGGAAGGGATCCGAATGATACCTTACCCAAACCCTTCGATTGAATCGAGATCAGACAAGTGGTGGCATCTGAATTTGATCCAGTGACCAAATGGACCACGTGGTGACCGACTTTACACTAAAAAATACTAAAAAATCTTGAAATACCATTGCTTCCTCAATTATGGTACAAACTATCTGATTTCTCAAAGGAGGTGTATTGAAAAAAATTTGGACTAATTAGGATGCTGCTTAAAATCAGTTGGTTTGATTCATTAAATACAATTAATTGTATTACAAGTTGTTAAAAAGACATCTTTTTGTTAATGTGAATCAAACCTTATCAATCAGCTTGATGACAAAACGCGTAGTTTTTGCGCATGTGTCTAATTATCATAATAATTGTACTTTAGGAGTGCATCTGTAAATTTTATTTTACAGAAGCAATCTTATATTTTTTCTTGCACCCTTTACAATACTTTAGGTAGTTCGTACCATAATCCAGAAAGTCGTAATAGTTCAAATGCCTTTTAGGTTTCTTCTCTAATTATAATTTAAGCGTCTAATTGTTTGACAAGTATTCTCAACACAACACTTCCTACTTGTACTTACAATCTTTTGATATGTTTTGGCTGAGAAGTATGCTTAAGCACAAAGCACCTACAACTTGATTTATAAAGTCAAATATGTGTTAGATTAGATGGTGTCTTAACACATTCAAAAAATTTTAAATAAGCATGTAACACATGTAGTGTGATGTGGACATATTAATCTACAAGACATTTCATACATGAGCTCCTCTTATTTATGAACATGTGAAGTTATTTCGGTTCTTTTCCACTGGTTTTGTCACGTGTTACTTATCTTCTCTTCTCTTAGTTCAAATAGGCTGGTTTTGATCATTGTCAGGATAATTGATAACAAAATACTTCTATTGACTCGATATATGTGATGATTTCTATTATCTTCATCATTATGGTTGAAGAGGCATCTTTTAAGTAATGTCACACTGTGCAAATCACCTTTGTCTTGAGACTAAGAAGTCGTTGCATGATGATTGTTGGATCTTGGTTATTAAGGAGAGGCATGCGAAGACCTTTTTGTTATTGAATTCATCTTTTAAGATGTTGAAACTCATGTAGATAGTCTCAACCCACAATATTATTCTCTCTCATTAATGACACATTCACCAACAAAACTGATTTTGAAACTGAAGTTGAGTGAATATGATCTGCGAGCACCATGTTGCTCATAGTTGTTGTCTCCGTCAAAATATACTTCGGTATTCTTATAGCCATATGAATGCCTTGAGATTGTGCTTTGGGTATTTATTGAGGAGTGTGCATATCAAATAAAAAGTAGACACTTTCTCTCTATTGTGAAACTAATTGTTGCAAAATATCAGTGAGATACATGACTAAAATTATTAGTTCTCGAGTCTAATTAAACCAAAAATGTCCATTAAGGTGGTTACTAGTGAGATAGTGGAAGTACGGAATAAAAAATTTACCAAAGGACTTGCCCATAACATGCATCTTCCTTAAATCTTAAAATTACTAAACTATTGCTCATTTGCTTGTAATTAAAGTGTATATTATTAGTTCTCGAGTCTAATTAAACCAAAAATGTCCATTAAGGTGGTTACTAGTGAGATAGTGGAAGTACGGAATAAAAAATTTACCAAAGGACTTGCCCATAACATGCATCTTCCTTAAATCTTAAAATTACTAAAATATTGCTCATTTGCTTGTAATTAAAGTGTATATTCAGTAGCACCATGTGCATATTAAGTAGGAAGTGTGCTGGTGTAAAGTGTGTATATGATAGAGATGGTGTTGGGTATCTTTAAAATTCAGAATAAGAATTTTAAGAGAATTAAATTCATCCTTTATTTTGATGTACTTGAAGTCGAACATCCATTAAAATGAACTAAATAGAATATGAGCTACTGTTACCATCTTCTCGTACTTATGATTTTTTCTGAAAAAAGAGGAAATATCTATTTTCCACTGATTTGAAATTTTCTTACTTCCTTATCAATATCAATAATGGAATGATAATATTTCACTATCCTAAAAAACCCCACTATTATGTATACATATTTTTCTTTTTTCTTTATTGTTTTCTTACAAAAGCACAATAATCCATAAAAGTTCACTAGCATCTATTTAGAGAGGATTCACGATTTTGAATGATCAATGACTTTATTTACTCTTTTAATTGTCTATTACGTTGATGAATTGTTGGATTTAAGCTGATGCTTTATATTTCAATTAACTTTATACTATTGCTTTTTATTTCACTTAGTTCTAAATTAAATACAACATGTAATGCCCAATACCACCAAATTATTGCACCTGTTTAAAGTTGAGATTCTCATCCACAAAATTATTTATTTGACTTTCAGTGAATAGATGAAGTTGATATACATGCTCTCTTGTGATATGTCTGTGTCAAGAAAGCTAATTTTTATCTTTATATGATCATTTTCTTCACATAGAGCATGATATCGAATGCTTGAAAAAATCGTGAAATTGGTGGGATGACGTTGAGTGAATATCTATCTTTACTGAAAATAGTAAGATGTCATCACTATAGATCAAAATCTTACAAAAGAATACTTACAAACTTATGACATAACTTTCTGAAATAAAAATGATGTCATCTCTTTAGTTCGAGTGGTATGACTTTTCTTTGCTAGGCATCTGTTCAGAATACAAAATTTATCGTTAGATTTTTGTAGAATGCTTTCGGGTTAATCTTAGAAAATATCTTGTTGGTAGCTTATAGGGCATGACATCTTACTTCAAAAATTGAACTTATCATTTTTAAGGAAGTTAGTTAAGTATATGGCTGACAGAGTTGATAATAAGCCTTAATATTCCTGTAAGATGCTCGGCCCTTTTATTGAAGTTGAAAGTTTCCATGCTTAAAAAGACGTTGCAAGCTCTGCCAATCATTTCTTCTGAATATGTTTGAGTTATTGGACACTAAATGTAGAGTTGTCAAAATTGAGACCCTTATAATTTTAACCAGTGAAATTTACAAAATTCAATTTGAATGGAAAATTTAATGAAAAATAAGAATTATCTGCAAAGGTGTGGAGCATTTAGATGAACCCCACGTAGAATTTTTTATGAGAGGTTTTCGTGATGCGATCTATGAATGAATCAAATATTTTAATTGGATAGATATTTTGACAAGTTAGTCCAGTGGAATAAATGATTCTTATGCTTCTAAACTTATTGGGTTCCACAAAATTCTCTTTAGTTAACTGAGGATATTATATCCAATTAGAAGATATTTTCTTAAAAAAAAACAGACCCATAAATTAGACGCTTTATCACATAGCTTAAGAAGAGTTGTACATAGATACGCTTATTGATAAGATCAATCTCAAATTTATCTCTATTTATTGCTTTGAAAGGTTTGTAACAAAACTTTTGGATGATAAGAAAAGGATTTCTAAATTCATAATGAATGCAACCACTACCATATCAAATAAAAAAAGATCTGAAAAATTTTTCATACTTTCTAAAATAATATAAGTCTTCGTCAGAAATGTTACAGTAGAAGATAGTACCTCCTTTTCATAGTAAGTGTGTATGGTGAAAATCATGTCTCCATCCTAACTATTTACATATGAGGAACAACATTGATCTTTGCATTTTGTGAAGTCTACAGTCATTGCAAAGATAATGTCATCATCAGGGTAGCCATCTATTGAAGATATAATGATTTGGTGTTAGCTCCTTTCAGATCTTTCGTCAGAGTTGACAAACAAATAGATACTAGTAAAAAATGGCCTTTCTGCTTGCATGTATAACACTTGATGTTCTTCTTGTGTCCTTATACTTAATTTTCTAAAATATTTTCATATATTTCCTTTAGATGATAATGACCATGATCTTAGGGCTTTCACCTCTTATTCTCTTTCTCTCTTTTTCAAGACTATACTCATTGTAACAAAAAAAACTTTATTTACACTTAATTTTATGCTCATGTGGATCACATCCTTTTTCATATAACTTTCCTTTTTCTTCTTGTTGTTTTAAGAACTTGTGATGGTTGTGAAGTTTTTCGAGCGCTATAGAAAGATTTAGATATAGTTCTTCAAATGAAATAATAGATGGAGGTGGAAGCAAGACTTTTATTTTGTAGGAGTCTAGTCGTCATTGGCCAAGGGCTCTAACAAAGAGTTGAGGGAGACTTATTGGATTTTTACGTCATCAATACAATTCAAAGCATAAAATCATTGAGACATCCTCTCATATTATCTGTCTAGGTCATTTGATTTGAACGAACATCACTTCATGTTGAGGTATTTTTCTTTAAACTGAATGGTGTAATGCTCTCATTTTTTTAAAAATTCATTTGAAATGCAGAATATGAGGATGACAACATTTGGCGTCTTTTTAATAATTGAATGTCATTATTTATCAAAATATATCCACCATATAGTGAAAGTGAGACAAAGAATATTGTCATAAATCTTTCAACTTTAAATGACAACAATGTCGTTCCAAAATACAACAGTTTTATTATACACCATGCACATATCTTGTATAACTAGTCGTGCAATTTGATGGTGCCATGTTGGCAAAATAGAGTCCTTATGAAGGATCATTTCTTGAAGTGAAAATGACTTGGTTTCAAACGTCTTCTATATGAAATAGGTATCTCTTACAATCATTTATTATTATTGGATATTAACCATTAATATTGGGAGGTAGTTGGTTGCATGATCATTTTCAGAAGAATCAAATTGGTGCTTCCAAGATGGTCTCAACTCCATCTTTGCAATCAAAAGCTAACCTTTAAAGGAGATTAGTCAGAGTGTTAGAAGAGGAGTCTAGCACAAAGTGCCTTCAATGAACTTTTAAAATAAATTCTTCGTAGAGATTGTGTTGAAGATTGTTAGGATATTTTTTATAGTCTCTTAAATGGAAAGAAGGAAAAATTATTGATGGAGTTTAGGTATTGTGGTGAGAAAATAAGTTGTGATTGTGATGGTATAGGAATGTATCATAAAATCAACACAAATGAATCATATAATGGGTCAGATACTTTCTGATTTTGTAGATAAAAGAGTCGGTGTATCAACAACTTTAACTTTTAAAAAAAAATTTATTAGAGAGACGAGTTAATTGATGACATAATAGCAATCAACAACATTTCATTATGAACTTTATGATTTTCTGTTGCACGCTTGTGATGATCAGATATATGGTTGTAATTTGTTAATTGATCTTTCTATGGAGTTTATTATAAGATGCAATAATCTTATGCCACATCTTGGATGTTTTTCCAAGATCAGATATATGCCAGATCAGGGAGTTTTTTCAACACTTCTTGGATGTTAATCCATTTTGAATCTTGTTATTAGCTTTCTGATGATGGACTCGTGATCCTTTTGATGACTGTCAAACTTTAAATGTGAGAATTCTCTATTATAGAACTATGATCCCACCATGGTGCACGGAGGTGAATGATAATCTCTTGGCATGAATGGTGGTATACGAGGTTGCACTTATTTTGTCCATGAATAAAGGGCGTAAGACTTAACAATTCGTCTAGTTGGTTCTCCAAGAAGTCTTACTTCCCGATCTTCTGGAATGCGTCATTCTTGAAGCTCTTGTAATATTGATTTTTTTACCTCCCCCTTTTTGGTCGCCTTCATCTAGGGTAATCATCATTAACAAAAGAGTGTAGTCATTTGAGACAATAAGGATAGTCACAAACTTCACATCATATGTGGCCGTTACCAGCCATTGAAATATTAATTTGTCATCAACTTTAAAAAATAGGAAATCAAGCTTTATATTGGAATCCGTATTCAAAATTTTCAAGCGGGTTAATCTTCGTGGAAAAGATGCTTGCAGAGGTTGAAGTTTCTCTCTTTGAAGGTGATTTCTACCAACACATTCTTTCTTTTTGGTAAAGGTGGATCCGATGGACTGAATGAGTTTTTTTCATTTTTGATTTTTTTCAAAGTTCATGTTCCTCGAATCTAAGAGGAGGTTGGTAACTTCTTTCTATATAATTTGATTTGGAAGATGTATGATTGAATCTAATGCAAATCTATTTGGAGAATTGTTTTATAAAAAAACTCATGAAAGATATATATTCATGCTACAATTTTGCACTCGTTACGCTATGTTATATTGAAGTATCACCGTAAATGAGTCATTTTTTCTTGGAACACTAAAACCTTTACATCTGCACATATTGTTGGTAATATGAAGAAAAAAGTAACGAAGACCATAGTTATTAAAACCGTACCGTCCGGTTCGACCGGGAACCGGACCAGACACCGGTCCAGTTGAACCGGTTTATTATAATTAGAGATTTAATTAAGGTTAAATTAGTCTTTAATTATATTTAAAAAAATTATTTTGGAAAATAGTTGGGGGCGAGGTTCAAACCCAAGCCCTGTAGGTTCCAGGCGAACGTAGTTAATTGTTTTTTTATTTGCATTTAACATCTTATACTTTATATTTTGTAATTATAATTTCTAATTGAATCGGCGGTTGAACCAGTATGAACCGCCGATTCAATCGGAAACCGGTACCTTGACCGGTTCAATCACCGATCTGGTTCTGATAACTATGACGAAGACTGTCCCTCCATTAAATATTGTTTGTACCACTGTAATGCATATATGTTGATACCCTTGGAATTGAGTGTCGAGAAGGGTGATTCTAGTCTCGAAGGGTAAGTGGAAGTTTCAGCTTCATAAAGCAACTGAGTATAGCCATTCATCCTCCAATTTTTAGCAAGCCATCTATCAAGCTCTATATGAATGAGCTACTCCACTTCATTACACTATCTTATAATGATAGTCTAACTTTGAACCAAAGTATGTTGAACTGCTAGAATCATGAAGGGGAAGTTAAGTAATGGAAGTCACCGAGGATGTGGTTCCTAATTCTCAAACTGAGTTAACACTATAAATCTTAAGGCACTAGCTCCCAAAATAATATAAACATTAGAAAACTCATATTAAAGTTTCTTATTTGGAGGACTCATAAAGAGAAACACTGAAGCATACTTTTCATAACCTAGTGATGGAAAGAGAGTCATGATGCATGTATTATAAAAGAACTAACAAGGTAGATTTTCAACATTTGCTCTGATATCATATTTACAACCACTTAGGATTAAACAGAGGCATGTAAGTGACACTTAAAGAGAGATTTATAGAAAAAGTTGACATCAGATACATATCATCATTCCTTCATCTTATTTATAGCACAAGCTTCCAAATGAAAGACAAGTATTGCCTATAAACACTTACAATTTGTACTTGCACTCCTTAGACATGTATTGACTTAGATGTGTGCATATAAAGACATGCAAATAACTTGTACATGACACCTAAGACACAGTGTCAATGTTCACTCATAATAATTATGAACATATGAAGTTTTCTTACCTCTCTCCCATTCATCTTTTAGTCATGCTTGAAATTTGATCCCCTGTAGAGTAAATTTGAGCAGTATCATTGCCGATGAATGTTCACTTTCATTTTCAATACCAAAAGCTTTGACGTTGAAATGGGACTGTGTTTTCACTAATGCAAATACGAATGTGTCACTTAGCCAAATATTTTCCCTGAAAGAGTCTGACAGGATCGAATTCTCCTTTTCTATGAACAGGTTCATCATAAATATGAAAGTAGAGTTCTCATACCTTCAGATTGGAAGCTTAAGAAAGACATCTTGAGACTTGTCAGGGAACATGACACGGAAGTACAGGAGAAGATTGAAGAATATGTACAGGTCTGATCAAAAGTGCAATCAGGCGCCAAGAACCATATCAACAGGGAAACAAGGTGCTCTGAAATGCTTGTGCAGAGTACCACAGCGGCAACGAGGAGCCATTTTTCACCGAGAACATCTCTTTCCATACTCGACTTGTTCTGTTGTAAACTAAAATCTGTTTGTGTGTTGCAAAGTAGACAAGCTCAACTGTCTGACTGACCGGGAAAATCCCGGGCACCAGCACTCTGATGCATCTCAAACTTACTTGCTCCACCATTTTCCATTCCTGGTTTTCATAGTCGCTCAGCACCCATAAATTCATCCAAGAATCTGATATCTGGATCACGGATAAAGAATCATCTAACTGCAGTAGGTAGACCCGAGTTCCTGACTCATGGCTCAGCTCGGAAGGCAACAGTATCCTCTTCCAAGCATCACAAGACAAGTCCAGCACCAGTATGAATGAATAGCACGCAGCCAGCCAGTGCAGCATGCCGTTGGCAAACACCACTTGTAACTTATTCATATGAGTGAACGAAGCATCCTGAAGCGAAGCAAACTTCCTCCACTTGCCTGACTCCGAGTTATAAACTTTACACACGAATGTATTCTCCGGCCTTTGACAGAAGGTGCGATGGTACCCGGCGAAAACAACGTTATAGCTGCGGCTCACTGTGTTGCAAGCCAATCCGACTAATGTGGCTTCATCATAGGGATAAAATCGAGTAACAGCCCTTTCACTACAACTCGGCAGCAGCTTAAATTTTCTAGTCATAGGATTGCACACATAGTAAACACCCAAATCGGCAACGCTGACGCAACACAACAATCCATTGCACGAGGCCCTGATCCTCACTCTTTCTCCCAGAAACCCCAGCGAGAATTCAGACACGCCTCTCGGATAATCAACGCAGATCAATCTGTGCTTCGATTCGGGTGACGAATCAGACACCTCAACAAACGCCATCCGGTTTCTGAGAGACATTTCGTCGAACAGCTTGACCAGGTACTTGTCGGAACACATTTTGTACCATGATTTACAGACTGACTTCGATCTGAACAGCGACTTTATGGGCAATCTCGCGAGTATTTGAACGATAATTTCATCAGGAAACACAGACATCAACTCTTAATCCGTGAAAGCTGAGAGCTTCCAGAAATGGATCTGCCGCAGAACTTGCCCTATATAGATATGAGTGAATCGATTACCTCGAAAGGCTAACACTTTAAGCCGTCTGATGGACGAAGTCGATTGCTGGTGACACGACATGCAAACCTAGAAACGTATTAGAGAAAGATTGCAGCTTGCGATCATCGGACCAGAGCTCGGCAGGAACAAGTGCCGAGGATTCTTGATGTCCGGTCAAATTACTATTCATTTTTACAGTTACATGTAAATAGGGTCTAATTGTCATATTTCAAAAATTCAGGATAAGTCTGAGATTGAACCACACATTATTTCTTAGTTAATTTTTTATTCAATCATATTTTTGGATGCAATTTCATTTACAAAAATTGTAATTATAAATTGAAATTTTTAAAAAAACTGCAGTTGTAAATTACTATTTTCAAAGAATAGGGTAAAATAAAAAAAATTAGGGAAGATAAATTTGAAATCAAATTAAAAAATAGTAACTTGAAAAAAAAATCACAATACAAAAGGTAGCAAAAGCATGATAACATGGGTGGCTAGTCAAAGTAAATAGATAATTTATGTAATAAAAAATATAATTATCGAAATCGGGTTGAAAGTCGAATCGATTAGAGTTATGTTTTTTATTTGAACTAACGGTTCAATTCGGTTCAATCACCATTTAATTAGATAATATTTTAAAATACTATATATTTAATTTTTATATTTTTATAATTAATAAACTGACACTTTGCTGGTTGAGACCATGTCAATAAGGGAATTGATCCAGGTTGGGGACTTGCCAATTGTCATAGTCATTTTCACAAATTAGTATTTAATGGTTGATTATTTGTATATTAGTAAATAATAGGTTCATCATAAAATCTGTCCGGTTCGAACAATTTTCTGTTTGAATCAATCAGTTTGATTTGGTTCAATTCTATTCAATTTGCAAAACACAAAGTAGTTGTGAACGGGACCCAAATCTGGTCCGGCTCATCAAACTAGTCAGTCCGGTGTTGATAAATATGAATAAAACAGAGAAAAATAGATGTATCATCCTGAAGACAAACTAACATTTGAACACCTTCTGTTATTATATGAAAAAATGGCCAAAAATCATCTACCCTTGTAAACCCCATCATAGTGTGGCAGCCCTGTTAATATGAAGCTACAGGCAGCTTGTCAGAACAAGAGCAAGTTTAGTACAACAAAACAGAAAGATCTCAAACTACTGCAAGCCCATTAGCACATGCGAAGCTAAAGGCAACCTGGTGAAGCACCGTCGAAAACATGCAGTTACAATTACCCAAGCAGCTTGGTTAAGAGAACTATGCCTGAGTGCCCCTATGCAGCAACAGGAGTAGGCTCGGCTACAGTGAGTTCGGTAGATTTTCTCTTTGAGAAGAATAGATTCAGAACGTCGGCATCTGTACGGATGTAACTAGGACACCTTGAGAGGAGATCATGTGCTACATTGTGTCTTCGTGCTGCAAACAAGGCTTTGAATACTCGGATCACAACTAATGTGGATGGGAAGTCCTTGGCACTCATTGCTCTCAAGAAGCTGTAAGCATCGTCGCCAGTTCCAGACTTGGAGATGAACTTGATAAATGGATCCACATATGGAGGGAATCCGTGAGTTTTCATCAGCCCCAGAAGACCCAAAGCGTCTGTAAATCCATCCTGAACCAACAAACTGGTGATTAGTGACTTGTATGTGTCATGCCATGGTTCTAACTTCTTGTTGGAAACTGTATCAGTGAGAATTTTGCATGCATCTTTGGCCTTATTCCTGCAGCAGTATGCATTCACCAACAAATCAAATGCATAACCGCTGTTTGTAACTCCTTCCTTCTGGACCATTCTTTGGAAATTCTTTAAAGCTATTTCAAGATCCCCAGCAACGCAGTTACCTTCTATCAGTGCAGACCATGTTCTAATATTAGAAGCACCATCACTTGCACCAAACTTCTCCATGAACTCAGCCACTACATCATGTTTCTTACCACAACCAAGCTGGAAAGCAATTTGATGCTGTAAACTACCCTTGGGCATGAACCCCCCTTCCTTCATTGCTTCGAGAATCTTATTGCATTGTGTGAGTCGGCCTACACTAGTTAACGATTTGAGAACTGCAACAGCTGTTGAGTGCATCAAATTATTGTCACCTGTCTCAGTATATATCTTCACAACCCTTGAGAACAGCTTCATATCGAAATTTTTACTAGTCACAATTTTTCGCAGAAGAAAAGTAGCATCGCTAGGGGAAGGCTTATTTCCACCATTCATGGCAAACTCATACAAATTAACTAATTCTTTGATCATTCTTCTCTTGCAGAATCTGTCTGACAACTTCACATAAGTATCCAGTTCCAACTCAAACCCGGCACTCCTCATCTCATGGGCCATTTTCCAGAACCGATCAACACTGTCTTCTCTGCCCAAAACAAGAAGCATAGAATTGTAGCTCTGTACGTCATGCTTAAAAAGCCCACTTTCCTCCAGCCACCTGAAAAATATCAAAGCCTTCACAGGCTCGGCGTCCCCAACTTTCTCCAAAACAGTCACCACCATAGCACTAGAAAACATCTCGCCATTCAAACTACGCAACTGGGCTTCCACATTTTCATCCCACACTGCATTTTTAATTATCTTAGCAGCCCTGGCGCCTAATTTCTCATCTGATATATCAGCCGAGCCTGACGCATACACGCCTCTCAGCTTCTCCAAATCCTCACTAAGTCCGTCCTCTTCAAACTTGGCGGCAGCCCTGTCATAAGCGCCCTTTTTGACACCAAAGCCCTTCTTCTTCATCACCTCCACCAAATCCCAAAACTGCTGAGTAAGGCCATTGGCGCCCAGAATTCCCAACATGAAATTGTAAGTTTTGGAGCTGACCACCTGGCCATTGTTAGCCACAATCCAATTGAAGAACCTGTTAGCAGTATCAGGACTGGCTTCCAGATCCCTCAAAACCTTTAAAGCGAATTCATGAGTAATTGCAGCCACACCGCCCGACTCCAGCGCCTCGGATATCTCATCTGGTGACTTGTCAGCTGAGAATATGTCAACCAAGCGGCGTTTCTTGGCTTCGTCGTCATCGGCACGCCGCTGCTCGGGCTCTGAGGTGAAATTCCGAATCGGATGGAAGGCGGCGGGGTTCGCGTTGGGGTAGAGAAAGGATGAGGAGGGGGTGAATGGATGAGAAGGACAGCGGATGCTGGTGTTTACCTGGATGTGTGAGATATTCCTGGTGGCGACGCAGTGGTGAGAGGTTCGTCGGACGCGCGTCAGCAGTCGCAATTGGCTCCTCATCTCGGCTGGCGGCGACAGGGAGTGTTTCGGTTCCGGCAGATCTCTATCTCGACTCGGTATTTGCTGCGCAGGGTTTTTGAAGGTCTGTAGATCACTGGTAGTCAGTGAGAGGTAAACGAATCAAATTAAATTAAATTGAACCGAATTGATAGGTTTGGTTTGATTTGAAATGTCACTGGTTCGGTTACAGATTCAAATTTTGAAAAATGGATGACTAATGTTTTGATTCTGTTTTTAATTTTTTTCACACCGAACCGATCCAAAACTGAACAAAAAATAGGATTTTAAATGAAAATTCTCCTATTTACTAGTTAAATTAGTCAATAAAGTTCATCAAAAAATTAACCAAATTGAATTGAACCATGTGATTTGATTCGGTTTGATTTTTTAAAACTAACGGTTCGGTTTGGTTACAATTTTCTCAAACCGATTACTAACGTTTTATTTTTTATTAAAAATCGAACCGAACCAAATCGTTACATCCCTATTGGTAGTCTTTCAAATTAAATTGCAATTTGGTCCTTCAACATATTTAGGTAAAAAGTAAAGGGAAAATAATTAATTACATGTGGCCACAACCTTAGTGGCTTCCTCGAATGAGCAAATGAGGTTTATTTGAGACACTAATAACCTAGCTAATATGTATTCAATCTTAGATGATTGATTTGGAATTACAAAAAGATACTACGAAAAACAAAAGCAATGTAAAGATTGTGTTCTGTTGATTGAAATATTCTATGAGATTTATACTCACTTAAGTTGCATGTAAAACTCTCAAGTTATTCTTGAAGCACAATTAATCATCTACAATGTATCATGTAATTTTAATAATACGGAATAATCATCCAATAATGTACTACGAGTCTGACTTTTAGTTGCTTCTACGCATCAAAGTATTTACAATAATTGATTTCATATTGTGTTGTCTCCCAATAGCCTTCATGGCTCACTGTATTAGTTAGAGGGTGAATAAACTAACAGTTCCCTAAACATGCAGTCAAAATACAAGATTAATAAATCATTCAATATTTCTAGGCAAACTTCTCATTCTGGTAATTTGTTGACTAGAGATGTTGATTACAATTAGGTAATATATCTAATTTGTCTCGATTATGGTCTTCGTGAATCAAAATACTCTGATATAAAGGCTAATAAATTTAATCTTCAGTTCAATTCTTCTAACATGCATATTCAAACTCTGAAATACTACGTATCGTAATTCCTAAAGTGATATGGTAATAATTTATCCTATTTTAGGTACATATATTTAGTGTATTTGAGTCGTTTTTAAGTGATTATGAGTGATTTATAGTTGATTTTGTCTCTTATAAGTAAAATATGAGTAAAGCGGTTTCAGAATAGAAAAATGACGAAAAGAACACAAATCAAGCCAAAACTGGAAAAAAGCCAATATCTTGGGTCAAATTGGCAAAAGAATAAACTTCAGGGGCCATTCTATAAATACTTGAAAGTACAACTCGACCCAGCTCGAGCTGCAAAGTACGAGTCGAGCTGAGCCAAGTTATGTTAAGCATGAGCGATAAAGTTTCCGATCAACGATTGGCTGGACCTAGGTCGAACGGCCACTACACGAGCACGACTCAGATCGTGCTCAAGCCTAAACGAGCGCGACCCGGATTGTGCTGACATGTGTCGGGTGCAGAAAGGAGTAGTTTCAGATTTTACCCTTCCGGACCACTTTTGGCAATGAGATTCATGCCGAAAATTACCTAAAATTATAAAAAAATGTAAGATATATATGACAATCCTTTTATAAATAGAAGACTTATGGCTCATTGTTCGCATCTTCGCTTACATTGAACCCCAGGGATTCTGTCGTTCAGAGTTGGAGCACCACGAGACTAACTTCCTTCTACCACCTTAGTTTTAATTTCATTGTTATTTTGATTGTACTATTATGATGAGAAGTGAGTAATCTCCCTATTCTAGAATCATACGGATCCTAGGTTGTTTGTACACTCGGATTCATGTTGTTCAAATTAAAGTATTTTCATCTTTTTTTTTTGTTTCCTTAAAGTATACTGTGAATGACTGGTGTATGATTAATTGACAAATTTATCTTTCATCCATTATTCTAGGGATGCATATGAATGTAGTTATTTAGAATTTAAATATGCATGCTACAAGAACTTAGTTTAGGACATTACCCTCTAGTTTTGGATATTCCATCCCATGAAGATCGGATTCTTGATGAGTTGGATATTTTACTTAGTTGAAGCCAATGACCTAGTCAACCGAAGATTGGAATTATGAGCTTGCCTAGGAACATTGAGTAGTTTGTTTATCCTATTGCATGTTTAGGAATATAGTAATATCACCATTTGACTAGTATTTATGAGATACGAAAACCAGTATCAGGAAACAATACATTACGAAATTAATTGTAGTCAATAAATTACTGTATAGAAACACCTTTAAGTTGGATCACGGTGAATGATTGAGTGATATGCTGTATTATTGAAATTACATGATACATTATGGATGATTATTTGCATTTCAAAAATAACATGAGAGTTTATATTGCAACTTAGGTGAAATAGAAATCATAGAATATTTCCACCATCTGAAAACAACTTCCCTTTCACAATTACTTTTATTTTACAGTATGACTCATTTAATATTTGTATGAAAACAGCTTCCCTTTCACAATTACTCTCGGTTGGAACTGCTGCGCGGCTGTGCCCGAACTCCCGCCTACCAGATTGTCTTGACAATCCCCATCCTGATATTGCTAGGGGTGTTCAAAATCCGGTCCGAACCGGACCGAAAGATTCCGGTCCGGTCTTCGGTCCATCCATTTCTGGGATTCCGGTTCCGGTTCGGTCCAAACCCGGAAAAATCCGGTCCGGACCGGAATGGACCGGTTTGGTAATTTTTGATAAATTTTTTTTATTAAAATAATTAAACATATCTTATTTAATATAAAAATAAAATTATTTTTAATTCACATTTCTATTAAAATTTAATTAATTTTTTATGATTCCAGTCCGGTCCGGTCCAAACCCGGATTTTCCGGTCCGGTCTTCGGTCCTTACCTGTTCTCGATTCCGATCCAAACCTGTTCCGGTCCGGTCCGGTTTTGGACCGATGAACACCCCTAGAAATTGCTGCTGCCTTTTGCCCTTTCTTTCAGCCTCAATCCATTCACTTTGGATCTTATAGGCCACTTTCTCTTTAGTGGCCGTCTGAACACCATGTTCTGTTTTCCTTTTCTCCTATATGATTTCATAATTCCTAAACATTACCTTTTTGCGAAATCCGTTCTAAGGCATTTATCTTGTGGATAGTTGATACTTCTCTATCTTTCCAAAAACCAATAGGTATATATCATGTGGTGCTACGAAAACATTGTCACTTTAGAGCATACCACAGTTATAAAAAACGGAACGAAGGTTGAACAAGTTCAAACTTTAATTTCTCACCAGACTGATTACTCATGTTTTGTTATATTTATTTAAGTAACAACTAAATATGCCAATAATATTATAATGGCTTAGTGGTAGTGGACATTTAGCATAATATGCATTTAGTAAATAATGTAATGAAAATTTGATTAATCACGATAATTAATATATGTAATCAACTCTGAACCGGTTTATATAAATCGTCTGGTTCAAAACGGTTTTACCGATTTTGAAAGTTCAATCCGGTCGAACCCAATTTATAATAAAAAACAACACTATAAAAAAACCCGTATCAAATCGAATACCGGTTCACAATTCAACCGATTTAATCAACCCGTCTCAGTCCAATTTTAATATCTATGCCTCAGAGTGACCCCATCCACTTAAAAAATTGTGGTTATGTTGAGGATTAAGCTATTGAACTATGATGGGGAGTTTTTGTATTCTAAAAGAGAAATGCAAGTAGTTTAACTTAATGTCAAACATGATAAATGTCGTACCAAAAAATCGCTATTTTTGAGGGAAATAATCAGCAAAATAAGTTCTATATATCAGCAAGCAATCATTAAATGGAAATTGCAATGGCACTCTTTAAGAACTTTATGCAGGATTGTGCCAAAATGAGTTCTGGGTCATCATATTATAGTCTTAAAGCATGTAACAATATCATCATGATCAGAGTTACAACCGGGGAGAGTAGCTTAAAAACAAAATTCGACAAGCATTGGATTTATACATGCACAATGCAGCCCGTCAATGTTCAAACCGGTCACCTGACAACATGATTTGCGCCTCGGAACTGATACTGAAGAATCACCTCACAGAGTGTCCTGCAAAAATAAATGAGGAAATTCTGGTTCATATATGAAATCCAAAGCAGGATCCAAAACATGCAATATAAAACTGAACATGTGCCTTAAGTTCAAATCACTGGACTGCTACAATTGCATGCCTTAAAAATTTGAGCCATTATCATGCCCTTTGAGCTTGAGCACTTTCTATTAGGTCGTAATGGGTTGTTAACAGATTGGAGAACTGATTCTGGCATTATGTTAAGACTCAATAGTTAATTTAGAAAGGTGCAGAAGAAAACATACGAATGGAGGAAACGACCCATGTCCCATCTTGCCATTCGTCATGGGGTCGCATGTCGCAATGACTCAAAATGAAGGTCTCCTTTGAGTCGTTGAAGTAGACTTCATATTTTGAGTCCCCAAAAACTCTGGTCACCCAACCTCTCTGCCACTGATCACAATGCCAAGCATCAACCAAGTCATGCAAATAGTAAGCATCCTTAGAAACAATGGGCGGATAAGGCCTGATGCAAGAAGCATGTATCTCCTGTTTGAGAAAATCTTTTCCATCAGCAGTTCTCCAGTTGAGATATTGAACAGCATAGTACTCGTTAGGCAGCGAACCAATGATAGTAGCACGGAAGAAGCAGCCATGATAACCAGGAATTTCATGTTTGATTTCCACATTCATTCCCTCGTGGAACTTAAATTCCAACCTTTTCCCACTGGTATCTGAAAGTAGTTTCTCTGTGTTTTCCAACAGCATAGAATTTGACGCACCAGTTTGTTCCTGCATCATGCATCATCTCACACATCAGCTGGCTGGGAGCAGATGATGAATGGTAAGTGGTGGATACTGAGTTTTAAGCGTAACGGCTAATGATGAAAATATCAAAATAAAAGAATAAAACAGGGAATCTTATCCTCTTTATTAAGTCTTGGTTCAATTGCGAAAAACATATCCTGAAGCGCAGTTCCAGTCAGTGAAACCACCCAGTCTCCTTTAACAGATGAAAAATATGAGCTTGTAGACGCAACGGGCTACCAGAAATAACGAACACAACCACTTTAAATTTCCCATTTCGTGTCAATGTAACTGATATGATGGTTGGGGAAACTGACATATAGAAAAAAAATCAGGAACGATAATCATAGGTGGAAACAGATGGGATGCGTCACATTGTGTACCTTACAGGTAGAAGTTTTGACCCATTGCCCATCAATCCACTCTTCATGAGGCCTCAAATCACCGTGAGTGAACTCCAACATCTCCAGCGTTGAAGGAAAGTGGATTTCATAATTATGACCACCAAGAACTTTCGACACCTCTCCACTCCACCACCCTTCATTATACCAGCAGTCAACTACTTCAAACTGTCGGTAACGGTTAAGTCTCAACTTAGTAGCAGGGCAGGGTCTGATATGCCGTGATTCCGCTTCTTCCCTCAGAGCTTGCTTATAATCGCTTGTTCTTAAAGTCAAGTACTCCACCAAGTACCTATCACTTCCTAAGTACTCCACAACCTCCGCAGCATAATAAGCACCTTCATAGCCTCTCTCGTCACTACTCACCTCCACTCGCATCCCTTCCTCAAACTTCATCTTCCAAGTCCTCTAGCGTTGTTTTACAACTAGCTTTGTAGGCTTCATCTCCAGCTTTTGCCTAGATTTCTCAAACATTTCCTGCAATCCAAGTCTGTCAGATACATACCCTACTCTTACAATCAACCTAAACAATCCCTAACAAGCCACATTGCACAATTCCCCTTCATACACATATCCACACATCAGACCATATAACAGAGTATCTGGGTGCTTACTGAATAATCAGTCCCAATGTAGCGCCAGGAGTCAAGCTTGACCGTGAAATTAATAATAAAATAAATGGAAAAATTTAAGTTGTGCAGTAACAGCTCCATTCTGTCCAAACAAACAAAAGCCCTAACCCTAGAGAAAATTCAAAACCAACCCAGCTCTGCAAAATGCAAATCAACAAAGCTCAGAGAACATGACAACAGCACTTGAAATGTACCTTCTTCTGAGACTCTTCCAGCGACCAAGAGCCATCCACCCACTCTCTAAACGCCCTCACTCTCCACCGGTCAACGTCGCTCGCTTCCGCCAGCCCATCAACTCTCACCGAATACTTGGAATCCTTGAGAATCTGCTCCACCACGCCTCCCATCCACCCATACCCAAGCAGGACCTCAACTCGATCGCCGACTTCGAAGCGCCACCTGGCCGGCGGAGGAACCGGCCGGACTCTGCGAATATCCACCCGCTCCCGCAAATAGGTGCTCTGCAGGGATGTCCGGTCGCTGAACTGGACGAACACTTTCCCATTCACTCCAGCCGCGTCCTTCAGAACCTTGGCTGGATGCCAGGCGACGATTCCGGGACCCGCGTCGTCGTTGTCGCCGGCCTCGACCAGCACCTCGACTTCGTCTCCCTTCGGGAATGGTGCTGCGGAGGACATGCCTGAAACCCTACTCGGGGGTCGACGACGGAGAGGCGAGGCGATGACGGCGAGTGTGGTGTGAGCTGAGTGAGCTTTCAACTGTCGTCGCTGCAAGTTTCTATTTGCTTGAAGAAGAAGCTTCGAGGAGAGAAGTTATGTATAAGGGCATGGTTTTGACCATAATCACGAAAATGCCATCAGCCAATGTCTTGCATGAAAATAAAAGTAGTCATTTGTATTGCCATATTTCACTTAATTCCGAATCTGTAAAAGCCAAATTAATAAAAATGTATTAAAGTCTAATACATCATTTTGGAATGTAATTATAATTTCCCCCATTTCACCGCTACCAAGTGTAACCAATTTTTTTTTAACAAAAGTAATTTAAATAGATGAATTTTTTCTTCATTTTTTTTCAATTATCTGTTTGGGAAAAATTCTAAATAGGACTAGAATTATCACCATTTCTGTAATAATTGAATGATTAAAGAGGTGGGCCACCACCTTTAATCATGCACCGCCAACAGACGCAACAACAACCCCGTAAATTTTGCAATA